>CAHIKZ030004230.1:1125000-1197500 GCA_903632075.3 Acanthosepion pharaonis
TATGTGTGTGTGTGTGTGTGTGTGTGTGTGTGTGTGTGTGTGTGTGTGTGAAAATATATAGAAAATAGGAAGGAACTGGTTAGGTAAATAATCCAAAGTTCCTTAGTATTGTAGTTATTATTTTTTTTAAAATAGTGTTCGATACAAAAGTAGAGCATAAATATAATCATTTATTTAAAAATATGATTCCAAAACGCTACATAAGAAGTCTCATGTTTCAAAACAAGAGCCGAAAACTTCAATATATTTATTTAAATTAAATTGAGTTAAAATAAGCTTTGTTCCATCTTCAAACGAAATTTTTTTTATTTTTTTTATGAAAGGGATTTGTGCATATAAAAAACTGTCGTAACGTTTGTTTTTTGACGACTTCATAAAGGGTTATCTTTTTTGTAGGGTATTTAAACTATTTATTTGGGCTATGGATTATGAAGGGTGTTATATTGTATGCATGTTTTTAGTTAATTATTCAAACCATGAATCTGATGATTGGGCTATGGATTAAACAAGTTATTATATTTTATGGTTTTTTTTTTAGCTAATAATTCAAACCAAAAATCTGATGATGTCTACAAAAAACCGTTAACTCGTGTCTATTGTTTAATAGATTATTATTATTTAGAAGCTTAATAATGTGCAAGTTTTTTATATGCACAAATTCCTTTCATAAAAATAAAATAAGATAAATAAATCTCCATAGACATGCAAACTAGATGAGGGTTAATACATCTTCCGTTTAAAATTTAGACACCCCCTACCTTTCCCTGACTTGACATCTATGAAAGTAACTCTATACTGATACTTATTATTAACACCCAACACACGCCTACCCAATGTAAACAATTCGCCCTAGCTGTTACCATGGAAATTTTGATTTCAATTTTTAAAACACATACATTTCAGATATACGTTATTCCCCAAAAAATTTCGCTTGAAGATGGAACAGAGCTTATTTTAACTCAATTTAATTTAAATAATTATATTGAAGTTTTCGGCTCTTGTTTTGAAACATGAGACTTCTTATGTAGCGTTTTGGAATCATATTTTTAAATAAATAATTATATATATATGCAGTTGCATGGATGTAGCTTTTTTTCATATATATGAAAAGTAATGAGATATTCCCTACCTAGAAAACATCTGTGGAACTCTCCTCAGGTTTCTTGCTTCCCTGCTACCTACAATCTTTAAAAATTTAAATGCAACATTTATACCTATCTTCTGTCTCCCTGCATCCTGTTTGTTTATTTTCTTCTCGTTCACTTTCTCTGTCACTCACCTTGTACTTGCGTCCCAATGGAATTGTTGCCTTGCTTGGAATGAAATGATAAAGAAAATGAAAACAAAGAAAAATATCTTGTTGTTTAACTATTTCATATTATAGTCTATGACGTCGTTAAACATCACTTTCTAACTGTGTTTGGCGAGGAGCCGTTGTGTGTGTGTCTTCGTGTCAGGTTTGTGTGTGTCTTCGTGTCAGGTTGTGTGTGTGTCTTCGTGTCAGGTTTGAAGAATATGATTAAGTCAAAAATATTTGAGTTCTTTTTTTTGTCTAAATTAAATATTCATTGGAATAATTACTGAAAATACACTGAGTTTCAATGATTATAGAGGTGATTATTTTTTTCATTTTGTCCAAAAAATACCATTTACAATTTAACGAAATTTTCGCACTATATTGGGAATAGGTATATCTGCATGCTGTATAAAACTGAATAGTCCTGCGCAACAGGAAACAAACGGTGGCCATTTGCAATATTAACACCGTGTCCCAGACTATAAACGAGTGTCATTATAATCGCAAATGTGACTTGACACCTTCTGGGAAAAGATATTGTCCTGTCTGAACTATCAAAAAGGTAAATCTACATTCAAAATATCCAAAATAATTGGAAGATATCACCCAACTGTGAAAAGATTTGTTGCAGCTCCTAAGAAGGTACGTAAGAGGACCGATAAGAGTCACTCGGGGGTTGTTTCCCGACGTTTTTTTTTTTTTTTTTGTCACGAATGAAACGTGAAGCTGTGAATAACCCAGGCCTGATCAATCGGGCACATTTCAGGAGACTTGGAGAAGCGACAGGATCCAGAAGTACTCGCTATCGTCTTCTGAAAAAAAGATCTGTACATCCGTGAGACCAGTGACACAAAAGTGCACACAAAAACGCGTTTGAAATGAGAAAAGAAGAACATGAAATTCAATTTCTCGAAAATTCTGTTCACAGATAGAAGTCGTGCAAAAAATGATGGCCCTGATGTTTGGAGCAAAGGTTGTGTCGTAAATGAATGAGGCCATCATCAACGTTTGACACTCCAATAAGGAGGAAGAGGAGGTACTATGATTTGGGCTTGTATTATTGGAGGTATCATGGAGAGTGCGAAAATAACCGCAGATGCTTTTATAGACTTGCTCAAAGATCACCTGGAATCTTGTCTAAAAAAAAAAAAAGCAAAGAATCATTTTCAGAAGAACCATCGTATTTATGCAAGGTAATGTTCCTTAGTATTCAGCGCATAAAACTACAGAGAAGGCGCAGAAACTAGGCTTTGGTGGGCCTCGGAATATGAAATGACCGGACAATTCTCCCGATTTAAATACAATTGAATACTTGTAGAGCATTCTGAAGCGACGTGTTAATGAGAATGGAGATCAATTTTGAAGCAAGGGTGAGTTATGGCGGGAAATAGTCAACGTATCACGTGAAATTACATCAGTGGAGATCCAGAAATTAACATGTTCGCTGGACCAGCGCCTGTTCAGTCAATTTTTAAAAAAGGACCACTATTAACCAAATCCTATCCTTTTTAAACTTACTTTTTTATTTCGATTTAATTTCACCTTAGTTATTGTATATATCCATAAATCCGTAAATATCCATAAAAAATAGTCTATAAATGCGGCAATTAATGTTCTATTTTGTTTTTTGCATGTTTTTTTTATTACACGTCGCTAATAATTTGACACACTAATAATTTAAATAAATTAGGTAAATGAGCGTAACTTCTATTCCTTTATCTAGAACCTTACAATTTTTACAGAGTAGATGTATATATATATTGTCATCATTCTCTGGTAATTTCGTTAAATTCCAACTAGTAGTTTTTGGATAGAATAGAAAACTGCCACCATGTTAATAATTTGAAACACGGTGTATGTATTGTGTCTTCGGTGAAGAATGTTATATCAGTTCTCGGCCGACGTCTAATTAGCAAAAACAACAACAAAAAAAGATGTTTCATACTTATAAGTAAATTTAGCTACAAATATTCAAGAGGCACCATTGTATGTTTTGCAGCTCTGGGGCAAATAAATCTTTAATGTGTGAAATGCGACGGAAACATTTATAACGAAGAGGCAGAAAATGTCCCCGGGCCGATCAAGAATCCCTTCCCAAAAATTCTGCCGCTGGTTAAGATTTTAAGAACTGAGTGAGGTCGAGTACTTTTCAGCACCGCCTCTTTTGCAGATGAAACCACCCCCCTACAGTTTTGTGCTTCCACAAAAGAGATCAATAACATTTCCTCTAGTACTTATTAATATATACTAGTTTACTCCGGGCACTTCGGCCTTGTGTAATGGCTAACAAGTTGGTCGATAGATCATTTAAAATCGAGTAGTGAGTTTTATCCTCACTAGGTGCCCAATACTTTCAGACATTTGCCACATTTAGAGGTAGAGATAAGGTTTTCTTTGTTATAAATTACGAGGCCAAAGAGCCACTCAAGGTAGAGTGTTACATATAAATTGGATTGGATTGAATCACCTTCGCCTGAAGGAGCACAATCAAAGTATTGAAACATGAAAGCTTTTGTGTAGCGAATCCAAAATTTTTTTATTATAATCTCTTATAATAAAAATAATAATAATATATTGTTCTACTTTGCATTGAGTAATTTTTCAAAGTAAATGCTACAAACTGTATTGTTAGCCGACGGGTTTCGTCCAAATGAATTTATTTAAAACAAAATAACTATTAACAACAAACGAAATTTCCTTAGCAACTAGAAGAATTTAGAAAACGCTATTGTATTCCTTTTGTCAACTGAAAATTACGTCAAGTATTTTCACGTTTAGAAATATTGTTTTAATTGTTGTGTCGATGGATTCAACCATTTGCTTTTGATTTCTTAATGTAGTTGTGTCCGTTCGCTTGGGAGAGTAGTAATTTTGTTAGGAAAGGTGATATTGTGAAAAAAGACCTGGACTGTAGATTAATATTTGGATAATATGCAATGGTAGCACTCTACAGGTTAACTTTGAGATATTTTTCATATATATATATATATATATATATATATATATATATATGTTTGTATGTATATATATATATACTGTTTATTATGAATAAATATAATTATAAATGTTAATACTGTTTATTATAAACAGTGCATTGTTTATTTATTAAAAATAGAATCACAGAGAAATAAGCATTACCAAGCGTAAGCAAAAATATCTATTTTTAAAGCTCTAATAAAATGTATCATTCAGAGAATACAAGGTTTCTGGTATAAATTCTCAGAAGTCTCAACGAGGAATTGTCATGAGGACAATAATACGTATAGTAATTCAGCTGAAAAAACGTACGAAGTAAATATGCCGAGGCCTATATTAGGTACTATTCGATTTAGTATAAGACACACTCTACTATGGTCTGTATTTGAAGTAGTACTCTGCAGAAGGAAGGTGACTATGATGAGAATTATATAATGAACTCTAAAATTTTGAAGGCAAAAGTTTATGTTGAGGATTGTTTGAAATCCTGAACATTTTTGCTATACATTTGGTGTCGGAACTATTAAATCATTAGTCGCTAAAGAACAGCAGTCATTATCTTTTTTCCACTGCTGTATATAACTTAATTAGTTTTAATCTTGAATGTGATATTTTTCTTGAGATGCAACACCTTCAAAATCCAGGATATATATATATATATATATATATATATATATATATATATAATTTTTCAATTTTTTTTCAGGCTGAATATTTTTATATCAATATCCCAATCATTTGTGTCAACGATACTCAGATGTTACCATAAAAGTCTAGTGCAGTGGGCTGTCCTCTCAGCAATTTACTAACGGAAATCGATGGCACGAGAAATTGAAAACCTTTTTCAAGAGACGATTTTACCTGGTTGAAACGCTCCTCTGTTTCGCTGAATCGTGAACACATCACTGAATTGCTGTCATATGAGAGTTTTCTGTCGCGGACGCCTGATCTTCCCAGCCTAGATCTCACTTGCGAGGCACTATACGCATTCTAGCGACTTTTACGACCATCAAGAACGACCTAAAACTGATCATAAATATCTCCAAAGCGCTAAACGAACGACAAGTCAATGGGCTTCGGTATCAAGCGAACACCTAGAAAAATGTATACATTCCGTGTGCGTCCAAAAATAAACGCCCATATCTGGAAGAAATGTTCTCACAGGTTCTAGAAATTTTGGATAATCGTATTAGACCGATCACCTCTTCCCCCATAAAATACGATTATCTAAACAAAATTAACCAGTTTAATATTTTTTCACTATATTTATAAAAAAATTAAATTGGTTAATATTTTTGTTTTACATATTTAACAATAAGAATGCGAGTAAAATTAAATATACATTATTTTTTACCCGTGTGAAAAGAATTATTTTTAAAATCAATAATTGTCATGAAGAATATCATAGAAAAAATATTAAATTAAATTTTTATTCATTTTTTCGAGTGCGCAAATTTCCGTATTATAAATTTGGAAAATTAGCCGTGCAAAAAGTTACATTCCATTTTTTGTTTTCATACAAGAACAGTATCAACATATTTTACGTGTTATAGCGGAAATATGAATTATTCCTTAAAAAATGAATTTTCTAATCAAAGTATTCTTTATTATAAAGAATAATAGCATAAAGAAAAAAAATTAAATTAACTTTTTGTGAGAATTTTTTTAACAATGACATTTTTAGTGAATTTGGTTTTTTTAAAATAATTAAAAAAAAAAATGCAAAAAAGAAAAAGACGTTAGTAGCAAGAAAATAATGTCATCTCCTTTACATTTTTGTAGTATATTTTTAGTAGTTGTAAAATATTAAATTTATTGAATTTAATTTTTGATATTAACTTTGTGATAAATTCTTTTTTCATAAATTTCGCAGTGAAAAACGTTACCTTTGCTTTTAATGTCTTCTATTTACAAAAAGAAAGACTCAACATACTGTAGAAATACATGTTTGTTCTGTTAAAGAAAAACATAACTTATTCATAAAAAAATAATTTTATACTTAATATCATCATTGTTAATGAACAATAGCACAGAGAAAAATATTTAATTTATATTAACATTTTATTTTTATGTGATAAAATTCTTAATGACATTTGTGAATTTTGCACTGAAGAAATTTGTTTAAAGATAAAATATTGCAAGTTCAATTAAAATAAATAAACATTACTTACTTCGGTATATTGAGTAATAAACTTAATTTAATCCAGAGGTAAAAAGTAACACTTACTTAAAAAAAAAAAAAAACAAATCTTAATCTAATCCCAGCTACGAACTTTCGCGTGTTGACAGTTGGCCTGAAGTTCCCGAAGAGCTACTTTCGCTGATTTGGCCTGAGTTATGGATCACCTCGCATGTAATTGAACGAAATTGACTGGAGTTCGAACTCAGCTCTCTGATGTATCATTCCGTCTCGTTACCATTACATCACCATCCAAGTTTACAGTACCTGTTATTACCGATCGGTGACCCATCTCGATACTGACCAGGCTCAAAGTTGCTTAACTTTGGTAGTCGAACGGAAACCGATGATTTGACATGATATGGCCTTAAGCAAAACATTTTGGATTTCTAGAATAATTCTTTTTTTTGAGAGTGCATATTGCATTAACAATTTTTTGAGAATCTTTTTTTTTTAAGCGAAATCATACTATTTCATCTAGAGCAAGGGGGTAGAAAAAGGATTCTTACCTTTGGCAAGTGTATTTGCGCGACAGGAATTGTAATGTATCCGACTAGAATTCGAACGCGTCTCTCGTATTCCGAAATGGACCTTTTCGGTGCGCAGTGAGTCAACTTTCTTAACAACAGAACTAGCAGATGACTTCATGTCAGCGGGAAACGTGACATCAAGAAGGCGCAGTTAGTTACTCTCCAGTAAGTTAGAATCAATCTCTCTGATGGAAGGCCGAAAAGTTTTCACTATGGTGATTAAATGAGAGCAGGTTTGTTTTGGAATCGTTTACATTTACAAGACATTCTTTGACACACTGATTAGACTATTAAAATCGCATGTAGAGAAATGCATATAACCTTGGACTTGCATCCACAAACACTTACCATTTTTACAATAATAATAAATATAATAATGTCCATCATGCGAGAAAGGTTTAATGAAAATTGAAGGCAAGAAAAGTGAAGGTTTATTATATAAAATAACACGTTTTCAGAAATTTAACAATTCAGAATAGAGGAAACAAAATTTCCCGACAGATCGCATGATAATTCGTTTTCCCTTTATAACGATATCGTGGCTCTCCACACCTTCCTACTTAACTCAATATCCATTCAGAACGTAGGTGATCATGGCTATGCAGAGCTTTCTTTTAAATCAATGTCTCTTGAAAAGAGGGGTCAACAACGCAGGCGTGCCACACGTGGTACTCCAAGCAGAATTCCAATGACACGCAGCAGCAAATGACATTACGAAGTCCGAACCAATAACTACTACAACACAAAGAAGGGATTTAGCTGTTTCATATTTATTGTATATCAAAGAATATAGTATATATACTTCAAAGTATATATACTATATAAAATATATTGTAGAACAAGTATATTGACTTTGACTTGCATAAAAAGTTAGCAAACTGAATGATTTTAAAACCCTAAGTCGGCACATAGCAAAAGATTGCCGACCCCTGATTTAGAACATGGAAGACCCAGTTTCTCCACAGATCCCATGTTAATTCAATGTCAATTCAAAATTTAGGCGATCATGGCTCTCTACAAATT
Organism: Acanthosepion pharaonis; assembly: GCA_903632075.3. Classification (NCBI taxonomy): domain Eukaryota; kingdom Metazoa; phylum Mollusca; class Cephalopoda; order Sepiida; family Sepiidae; genus Acanthosepion; species Acanthosepion pharaonis. The sequence continues at coordinate 1,133,006 of CAHIKZ030004230.1, forward strand.
GCTTTTTAAATCAATTTCCATTTAGAATACAAGGAAAAACGTTTCTCCACAGATCCCATGTTAATTCAATGTCAATTCAGAATTTAGGCGATCATGGCTCTCTACAAATTGCTTTTTAAATCAATTTCCATTCAGAATATAAGGAAAATGAGTCCCCAAGGATTGCATGTTTATTCAGTATCCGTTTAGAACGATATATGGTTCTCCATAGCTTCCTATTTAATTTAGTGCCCATTTAGAACGTAGACAATCATGGCTCTACACAACTTTCTTTATAAATCAATTTTTCTTTAGAACATAGATAACCGCTTCTTTTCACAGTTTACATGTTAATTCATTGTCTATTTGGAATGTTAGGGATCGTGGTTCTCCACAGCTTCCCTTTTAATTCAGTTTCTCTTCAGAACGTAAGCGATTATAACTCACTCCACATATTTCCATTTTCAATATTAATTACCTTGGATTTTCATGCACACGCATTTGCAGTATTTTCTTGTGCGTAATACGAGAAATTTTGAACGGAAATTAAAGGAAAGCAAAGTGGGAGTTGTATTATACACAAGTAGACGCTTTCAGAAATGTTTACTCAGCTAAAAAACCATTTTATTGCAAACAGAAATATTGCAAATACACTTAGTACAATAGATAATAAAAACAAATGTCGGCAGGTGTTAATAACTATTATTTACATAAGTTATTTGATATGTCGGCCATATTTGTTCTTTGAGAATCAACGTAATTGAACGTTTTTTGTCTCAGCTTTCTCCATCCACAAGATTTTGTTTATGTTTTGATTATCTTGCGTTTTTTTATAGGTTTCTCTCTTCATTCTTAATGAAAGACTATTTGTTTAATAATTTATTAATATATAGAAATATAATAAAGTCATGTCACACAGAAAAGTATGATAGATTAATTAACACCTTAAAATGTATTAATTGGTTATGTCTAGTTAGCACTTTCCTCCAAAAATTCGAAAATAAGCTTTGAAAAGGAAGTTAGAAGTAACACGTAATGGTTAAACATCCGGTTTAATTCTATTCTCTAATATCGTGAAAAATTAAATATTATTTTTTAAATATATGTACGATATTTAGATTTTATTGGATAATATGGTTTAAAAAATATAGAAAGGGTTTTAATACAGAATCCTATTATACTCAATGACATAATTTCTTTTTTTGTTTCAGAAAAAAGGGGTCGTGTTATATTCAAGTCGTATTACACCCAAGAAAATACGGTATCACTCAGATATTTACTCGTATAAACACATTTAAACATATCCATGATATGATGGCGAAATACCGGTTCTCGTACAATGAGCGAAGTTAAGCAACGTCCAACCTGGTCAGTACCTAGGTTAGTGACTGCATGGGAATACCAGGTGCTGTTAGTTTGAAGAGAGAGAACTGTGTGCCAGTTCCCATTTTGTTCTTTATAGTTACTTAAGCGTAAATACCTTTGAGAAAAGTATGAATATGTATCTGCACTTCCACGTCGCTAGAGAATGTGACACCAGGCCCGATTTTAATGTGGGATTTCGTAGAGGTTAGCATCAAATATACAAGCCTTTTCTTTCCCCAGTTAACAACTCTTTTTCATGTTTATATTTTCAGGTCTAACTGACTTACTATTAAAAATGAGTAAAGAGTTGTGCCATCATCATAAATATCTAGTTGTGAATTGATACCGTGTGGAAGAGCGTTGATCATGATTCGGACAGAGACACCATAGCCTTTGAAGTTGTGAAGAAGGCTAGCAGGCCAAACCCTGTGAAACACTTACAAAATATATAAAGCAACAGTCCGAGCTTCGCTGTTTCATCTCAAGTATTTTTTTTATGAAACGGTTAGAAAATCTCGTCTGACAACCTTTGTAGCCATTTAAAATCCAAACATTAAAACTTTGTCGAAACAGATTTAAAAGTTACCTGAAGTGAAGTAATATTCCTATTGTTGGTAAATTCATTAATATCCAGGTGCTGCAGCAGATTACACTTTGATTTAAAGGTCAGAGAGGAAAGAAAAGCGTAACTCGAGTCGCACTGATCGCTCGGTCAATGAATATCATTTTTCCCTCATAAGAGAACGGTCAATTTTACCATTAGCTTTAGATATAAGGATAAAAAATAATTCACTTTACCCTAAGTCTGATGGCCAGGGAGTTTAAAAAAAAAGCGTAACTAAAGTATCACAGGCTGCAACGTCAATAATTACCGAACGATTGCTTATAAGGAAACGGCTAATATAATATTAGAAATAAGGAGAACAAAAAGTACACTGATGGCCAGGGATTGAAGAAAACTGTGACTCAAGTGGAACTTGCTATTCGCTCAATGAATACCAAATAAGTATTGGATACATGTTATTTTCTGTTATAACTCTAGTTTATGTTCGCCATTTTGCCTGATATTTGGTAAGTAATATCTCGTAAAGTTGTTTTAGTTGTATGTGGAAGGAAAATTAAAAAACTCATGGTTGAATCCATTTTTTTATCAAAGTTCAAAATTACCCTATGCAAAAGTATTGGATACATCAATTTAATATTTTGTTGCGTAGCCTCTTTTTTGTTTCACTGCTTCCAGTCGGTTTCTATAGTTAGTCAAAAGTTTTCCACACTGATCCACCGTTACTTTACCCCATTCTTCCTTGCATAATTCCTCTAATTGCTTGATATTTTGTGGATTCCGCTTATGAACTTTTAACCTTCAATGTATTCCACAAATTCTCAATTGGATTCAAGAAAACAGATATTCTTACTATTACCATTACCATTTAATATGATTTTTTCTGCCTGTAAAACTTGAACATTTTTCAGGATTAAGATAATTGGCCAAGAAGCCATATGAACTAACTGAATTACCTCCGCCTTACTACGTGTCACATTTTTTTTTTTGTGAGAAAATGATTGATTTTAAATCATTGTTAAATATTTTGCAGAAAAATTATGCATTTCAGTATTACTCAATGATCTTGCCGAAGTGACCTCCATGAAATATATTTCAGATAGGAGTCATTCCCTTGTTCAAATTTAAATTTAATTTAAATCAAAGGGAAAACATTTCAGTAGGGTGTTTGCATTAAAAAAAAAACTTGATCTGAGCCCTTTGATATATATTTGATGCAAATTGAATGAATCGATGAGTAGATTTCAAGATTGATATGGACGTTGAATTGTCGCAACAAATATGTTTCATAAAGCACTACCGACTGATTGGTGATTTCTAGCTCAACTTGACGTCCATATTGTCTCATTTTGATCTTGCCGGTGTGACCTCCATCTTCAGGCTTTCTCCTTCTATATTTTGGATAGGAGTCATTCCCTTGTACAAATTTAAATTTAATCGAAGTCAAGGGTTTCCAAGTACCCTGGGTAATGTAGTTTAAGAATATACATATAGTTATTGGGGGTCTATCTCCAAAACCTAGGAGTTTGATAACAAACAAACGGACAGACAGAAGCTACAACTTCCGATATTGAAAAGATTATATAATAAAAACGGAATTTTGCCCGATTCAGCTGTGTTATTGCGCTCTTAGAATATGTTGTAGTTCCTGTGCTCATAAAAAGGATTCATCATTTTCAAGGAGTTTTTTGTTAATTGTTTTTTAATGTCAGTCAGTTACGTGCTATGCGGGATACCCGCCTAAGTATTTTTTTCCCGCAGGAGATTGCCATTTCTTTCTGCAGTAGACCAGTTGCCATCCAAGGCTACAGAATCCGGTCTGTCCAGCTATTTACCCATGACTGGGTGTAGGGTGAAGAAGAAGAGGATTCATACATTTTCCAAGGGTATTAGCACGTAAGTGAATGTAATGGATTCGACTGAAATTCGAACTCGGCTCTCAGAATCATCAATCTGATTCCTCAATCCGAGCTGCTATACAATACACCACCGTGCCTCCTTTTTAATGGCTTTTATTTAATTATATTTGTTTGTATTTTTTATTTTACCTTTATTACGCTTCATGTATATACAAAAGAGCTTATCGGAAATAATTCGATGAGATTTGAAATCGCATTCTACATTCTCAGGAACTTGTTTACACTCGACGACTTCCTTTCTGGCAGGCTCCAGTGAGAAAAAGAGATAAATAGATGTATATGTTAGATGAAACAAATTAGTCAAAATAAAACCATATAATAATTATCAATGTGCATTTATAGCGTACCATTTATTGTATCGAAAGAGAAGAAAATCAACTTAAATTAGTAAATTTATGGTGTTTTACTTCCCTTATTCGTTTTAATTATTTATATAACTAAAATATTTATCAGCCATTAGGCCTAAAAACGGGCAAAAATGAACCGTTTAATTAATCAGTTCTTTTACACCTACCTAGATTGCAGTCTTATTTGTTCAAGCTGTTCATGTGAGGCACCAAATACCTTTGTCCGTTAAGTGATTGTCTTGCTTCAACTTGGTCTTGAAATCAGCATTGTCTCCGCCGTCTTTAATTCTGTTGCTAATATTTTTCTTTATTTACAATATTATACTTATATATTATAATGTTTTTGACATGAGATGATATTGAACAAAAAGCTATTTATATAATACCGGGAGTAGTCAATGAATCATAGATGTCATTGAACGTCTAAAAAAAGGGAATTGATTAATTAAACGATTCATTGGCCTCCGTTTTAGTTGTGAATTCTTTATCTGAACTTTATTGAATTACAATACATTGTTTCAATACTTTAGTATTGCATCTCATTATTAAAACTTTCTAAAAATTGCCACCATTTTTGACAGGACGGATAAACTAATTAATAATAATAACTGTGTTTCGTCATAGGAAATCAAGAGTTGAATCATTCTTCCACCGGAAGTAAATAAAATTCTTCGTTTTTTTTGTTGTCTTTTTATCCTAGATTTTACCCAATAGAAGACGTTATTAATTCCATCATTAATTTCAGAAGATTTATCGCAATTAAGAAAGCTTGTTCTGAAGTATATCGATCATTTCCAGACAACGTAAATATGAAAACGAGCAGTTTTCTTATGAAATCGGTTAAAAAAATCTCGTCGCGCTGATTAAGTTAAAAAAAACTGTACTGCTTTCAGTAACCAATTAAAATCCAAACTTTAAAACTTTGTCGAAACAGATTTAAAAGTTACCTGAAGTAATATTCGTATTCTTGATATATATATTTCATTTTAAATTGATAATTTAATTTAAATTTAAATTTATTACTCTTTAACAATCAGTCTTGATAGTAAAAGTATTAAAACGAGAATTTTTTTTTGATATTTAAACACTTAAGTCACCATCTAACGTTAAACATTAAATGTGAAATTTAAGGAAAAATTTAAATAGATATAAATACAAATATGTGTAAATATTTGTAAATGTATGTGTAAGTATTTATATATGAATATGCATAGGTACCTGTATATTTCGATACATATGTGTGTGCCTATGTGTGTAATTGCACATGTAAATTAACGTATGTATATGTGAAATTTACATAAATGTATATGTGGTATATATATGGAAAAACATTTTTTTTAAATATTACCTTCAAATATTACTTCATCTTAATTTGAAACCTAAACTTTAAGTAAGAAAAATTACGCATCTAAAAATAGTTACAAATTACATTCATGAATTAGACTCAAACTAATAAAGATGTTAACAGTCATTTACGATATTAAAAGATTACTCTGAGTAAACTTTTATATTTTAAATATTTTAATGTGTTTTTTATTAATATATTTTTTTAATATAGTATTTAACTCATTAAATCCCTAAATTATTTGTAAAAGAGTTAAATATTTAAATTGCTAGCAAGCATTAAATTAATTTCTCCGTGGATTTTTAAAACATTTAAATGGCTATCAAACGTTAAAATCTAATTTTTTACCTAAATTGCTAAAACTATACCACCCCTCTTCTTCCCCCATAAACTCTAAAAAACATCTTTCTCTTTACTTCCCCTTCTTTTTTTTTTTTTTTTTTTTTTTTGTTTTCTCTCTTCTCTCCTTCCTCTTCAACATATCATTTCCGATGAAATAGATGCCTGGTCCCTTCCTTCCTAAGTATAATAGAAAGAAATATTAAAATAAACCCTCTCTAAACTGGACCATGTCTCTCATACCACTCCTCGCTACCCTCTCTGTTAAATTACATGAACTTAATACTACCCGTCAAAAGTGTAAATTTTCATTTCATTTTTCGTTTCACCTTTTGGAAGGGATGTATGACGATCCAGCGTCTTTCAAAAGGTCTCTGGTGAAATAAACTATTACACCGGAGCCTTAAAGTGGTCTGTTTTTTCTCTTTTATATATATATATATATATATATATATATATATATATATATATATATATATACATGAATTATTCACACAAAACTAATGCAAAGGTTAATGATTTAAATGGCGAGACATCCATCATCGCAAACAATTCAAATAGTACACAAAAACCTCCAGATCCGTTATGAATGAATTGATCCTTGTTTATATAAATTTCTGTCGTATTAGTTGTTATTTTTACTACAAGCTTTCGTCTGTTCCTACAGACATCTTCAGGTATATAATAGATGTTGTTCTTGTTTTTTTTCTCTTAGTACATCGAGGACATCGAAAATATATGTGTTATTGTATCCGAAATGCTATTGAAAATGAGTTATTGGTTTTTGAACGCGCCAAAGCAACGCTGAGTTTGATTTTAAATTTTTTAAAGTGTTTGCGTTTATACCAAATATGGTGATGAACAAATTTTTACTGGTAAATTTTACTGTCAAAGTGGCATGAACTATATTGTTCAATAATTACAGTAATGTCGCACTTATTATCTAAAAGTCGCACATGGATCAGTTATTTAAATTACAATAAACGTGCAATCAATTTACAAATACATGAATTATTCACACAAAACTAATGCAAAGGTTAATGATTTAAATGGCGAGACATCCATCATCGCAAACAATTCAAATAGTGCACAAACACCTCCAGTGAATATACATATCCAATGTCAATAGCACGATTCGGAGTTTCATACAGTTCTTGTAATCTTCAGGTGCAAATATAATCTGACCGTTATATAGTTCGCGTTCTCGCGGTGATGAGTTGGAATTGTGTGTTAAAAATGTTTTATTTAATTGTTGTTGCGTAAAGTATTAGATTTAACTATTATATATATATACATCATTCACATTCTTAAGTTGGACAAAAGAACAATTACAAAAATTAAAATAAATTAGAAATTAAAATTTAAAGTTTGATTAAAAAAATAAACAATATATCAAGGCGGATACCTCACTTGTATTAGATAAAATACCCTATTTACACAAATTAACTTAAATTACAACACACTAGAAATATATTAGTGCGATGTAAGAAAATAATAGTTCGGGACTAAATATCTAATGTGTTTGGAACCAAGACATGTACTTAGGGGAAATTATATATACAAACGTTATAAATTAATGGAATACAGCAATATTGGATTGTATATGTGTATAGATATATAAGAAATTATATTAATGATGGGTTCTAAGAATATTAAAAGTTATTGCATATTAAATTAATTTATATTATTCAGACTATTGTCCTCATTTTTTTGCCATATGTATCGGAAGATTTCGGCCGTTGTACGCTCCGACCTTCTTCTAGTTTATTAGACATGGCAGGTGGAATTAGAACAGTCTACTCCAGCGTGCGAAATAAAGGATTCAGTTCGACATTCCAACCACCTGAAAAAGGCCGGAGCATACAACGGCCGAAACGTAGTGATAAATATGACAACAAAGATGAGGGCAATAGTCTGGATAATGTAAATAGCGTACGTAATACCTCTTCTCAGAAATATAGACAGATATTTTATTAATATTCGTAAAATCTATTTTACAATCTCTTTCAATCGCGAACTATATAACGATCAGATTATATTTGCTCCTGAAGATTGCAAGATCGCATGAAACTCCGAGTCGTGCTATCGACTTTGGATATTATATATATTCACTAATACATACTTATAGCTCTGTTTCACATAATTGAGCACTGTATTTATAATACCTTAGAAAGAAATATATTTATAGTTACGTGCAAGTACATATGCGTGTATATATATATATATATATATATATATATATATATATATATATATGCAATAAAAAAGCTTAAACACTAATATTCCATGGTCATAATTTATTTCATTGGAATCGTAAACACGATCCAATTCATCAGACCTACAAATTCAAAAAGAAAACAGAAAAAAACAACTCCGGAAATAAAAACAGAATTTAGAGAGAGTGTAAGTATGGGGGTGTGGGACGAATGTTAGAGCTAAAGAGAGGGGTAACAGACGAGTGAAGGTGGGAGATTAAAACGTAACAGAGAGAATTTTAGGAGAGGTGATTGGAAGGGGTTTAAGTAAGAGAAATATGAATGTTGTCGGATGTCTAATGCATAAAGATACATTTCGTGGTGGCATACACTCACCATAGACGATCTAATGTTGAAGATCAGAATAAGAGGGAGGGAAAGGAAATATATATATATTATCCAACCCATACATACATATATATATATATATATATATATATATATATATATATATATATATTATCGTACCCATATATATATATATATATATATATATATATATATATATATATATATATATATATATATATCAAAATGCTGAGTATATTTATATGAAATTTTTACAAGAATTAATGAGAGTACATGGTGTGTACGCCTCGTCTTAATCTGTGTATTAAAATCTAACGCAGTTTTTCCACTTTAAATAAACTGAATTTAATCCATGGACCTCACAGTACAGATTTAAACTCACTGAAAGGAGAACTGAGCAACACAGAGTAACTCGAACAATCTACACCCCCATTTTAAATAAACGGTTCATTTCGAAATTTCTTGAAGGTTACGTGGAATAATAATGTTAAAAAGGCAAACACAATGGAGGCAGTAATCCGTATGTAAATAACTTAATCTTTATTTAATAGGTACAAATCATTGTTCGAATATGAATAAACTAAACTTAATGATTTGATTGATCCAACAATAAGCCATGAGCCAAGATCAATATAGATCAAAATTGATCCCAGATCAATGACCCATATACACCAACGTATGTTGTCTGAAATTCTTTCTTTTGTTCGACTGTACTTTTTACGCATAATAACTTGAGACTTTTTAAGGCTGTATTATGATTGTAGACAGACTCAAAAGTTTGATAAAAAAAATACGTATAATTGAGCAGCTGTTATCGGATTGTTGAAAGCCAGACAAAACCGCCCAATTTCTATTGTATAATAATTGATCTTACTATTATTTGGCTTTTTGATTCGATTTAGACATTTTATGGTTGTAAATGGCTGCGAGACGACTTGCTTTTGTTATATTTTACTTAGCATCATATTAAAGTAAAGAAAGAACTGAAACCGCCATCAAATAAAGTTTTAAAGCAAACGTATTGGCAATACATATATATGGAACCAGGACTCGAAGAAAAGACGAGGAACAAAATTAACATGTCTAAAAAAAACCTTTAAAATAGTAAAAATAAAATTAGTAACAAAATAAGAATTAAAATGCTTCATTCAATAAAAAAATTCTTTGTCAATCATTATTTTCAGATAACTACACTCATTTATCAACACATAAATCTTATATTTTTCAGGGGAAACTTTATCAATTATTATTCATTTTGCACTTGTATGTCTTTTATCGTATTTGACTTGCTTTTAAACTGATTAACTTTCGAAAAGCGTCGTTTTAATTTCTTTAACATGTCGATTATCTCACTTGACTTTAGTAAAAAAAATAAATAAACGTCGCTAGGGGACGCTCCTTAAGCCTATAAATAGGGAATGATAGTCTCACTCATTCTCTTTCGTCTTTTACAACACTGGCTATATAATGTATAGTCCTCCATTGGAGCACGTTTATATTCAATGTCTTACTTTTCTCTCCTTACATTTTGTACTCTTTCACACCCGTGTCTCACACATAGACCTACACAAACTTCACAAACACACATTAATAATACAAGAAGCCACGTATTTTTCTACATAAACACAACAAGTATTCCCGCAACTAACGAAAAGTCATTTTATTTCAATATTTCTGAGATAAAGTATTGTGACCTGGGTGTCCCGTAAAAAAAAAAAAAAGAAAAAAGCGGCAAATTCAGAAAGACTTGAGACAACATTTGAAAACTGGTGACGTCTGATGTGAATGAAAAATTCGCGAAGAATTTCTGCACATTTCGACAATCTCCACGTCGGATGTTCTTCTCTGTATAGTACGATAACTTGACGCTCAAAATCAGACAGTTGTTTAGCCATATAAGAAGGACAGAACGAAAGACGAATGTTGTCTGCAAGTAAACATTAAATGATGAGTCACAAGATCAAACCTAAAAGAAGCAATCACAGTTAATTTATTACGCTAGATTCAAAGGATTAACCTTATATTCAAGAAATTTATTCAGTGTTATTCAAGATCAATTATTCGTGAAACATAAAACACTGATAATAAATTTTTTACTTTTTTTTTTTACTGCATTAACACTATTTACATTGTTCGAGGTGCTGCCCTCATTTTTATTGTCACATTCACAGGAAATGGAACAGATTCTCTGTAACCCAGGAATATGAATGTTATATATCAGCGATTCTAGGAAATGAACCTGGGAAGAACGTCTACACAAACGTCATGGAACCAATCTTCAGAAACACCAACATACAAAATGACCATTCTGGATTATGTTTGAAATTCAGAAAAATAACACCTGAAGAAAATCGGAGCGTACAACGGCCGAAACGTTGTGAATATGACAATAAAGATGGATAGCATTTCGAACAATGTAAATTGTGCAAATACGTTATTAATTATTGCTTATTTTTGCTGGTATTTATTTTATCTTATTTTTTCTGGTCTTTTATATTAACTCTCGAGGGAAATTGAATATAAACCTTACCACAATTTGAACACACACCACTTGTCGTTAAGAATCTTACATCTTTATCTACGAAAGAGGCGTTGTTTAAATATAGTAATATATCTATATTATTTTCGTCTCCGACCTCCATTTTGCTGATATGCTTATTTACACTCGTTGTATTAACAGGAATTGCATGTCTAAATTTCTTGAGAAGAACCATTATCAATTATGACAGTCTCTCCGGAACTAAGACCGCTTATTTTATTATATACCCCTTGGTTCGGTAACCCTCGCCTCCCACGATTGATTTATTTCCGGTCCCCGAACTTAACACCTGCACATTTATTATCTGTGGAGCAAATGCCAGAAAAATATCAGTTGGAGTCAATCGACTTACAATGCGACGAATATGTTAAGATCAAAATTTCATTCTGAATACACTACTGACTTCGATGAGAAATATGTTTGCCAAGCGGAAAATATAAAGCTTAATAAATGATGCGAAAATGATGCTTTTGTTATATGGAAGCGCATACGCTGGTGAACAAGATTTTTTTTCGAAAATGAAAGTCGTTTAACAACAAGGTTGGGTGAAGAAAAACTGGATGATATTTTGCTCCTGTCATCGACAAATATTTCACCTGATGTGGAGAAGTTGTCGAACAGTAAGCAGAAACAAGTATGTCTTTAAATAATTTGCCATTTATATATATATATATATATATATATATATATATATATATAAGGGCCGCAAGAGTAAATTACTGAGTATCGGACAGAAACAGATATAGAAAGAGTTGTGTTGTTATATATATATATATATATATATATATATATATATATATATAAATATAAATAGTTTTAAAAACAAGGAAACCATTGATTTTAATTTTAAAAGTCTCTAGGGCCTTTTCAGCCAACATTTCATCAGGAGACAATCGTTGGATTAGCGAAAAGAATATTAACGATATTGAAGAGCAAAAAAGAGGGGGAAACACACTAAAATAACGAACAAGTATATATACTTGTAACGAGGGAAGGGGAAATAATCGTGTAAATAAATTAGCGAGGGACAGTTAAAATAAAATATCCCCCAACAGATTCAGAGACCTTATAAATTCTTTCTGCCGGCAGAGAGAAGGTTTTCTTAATCCTATACAGACCGATTCCAAAATCTTCAAATGATTATTGGAATCGGCTGTATGAATAATTTTAAACCACTCTTTTTTAAACAACTTGGCACAAGCTATATTCTCAACTAAATGTTGAGCAATAGCCGATTCCATATTCATGGGGGGAAGATAGCATATTCTATCTATCTTACCAAGTCGTATTTTGGAAGGTACGTGCTGATTAATTCTAGTTTCCAAATGCAAGGTTGTACGCCCCACATAACCAGCAGCACACTGGCAATTAAATTCATATACTAAATTACTCAATTTGATGTAGGGAAATACATCCTTGCGAAAAGACGGAAACGCAGACCTAGTTTGAAAAATGCTACGTAAAACAACTGATGGGAAACAACCGGAAACCGACTTGCTAACCTGCTTAATTAAGCCCTGACCCCTATCCACAATCCAGGGAATCTTCAAATAAATCGGACATTTAGAAGGCCCCTGGATTTTAGGGGAATGAAATTCCTTAGTCTTCTTACTAATAATATAGTCAATAAGGGCCTCCGGATAGCCGTTACTAAGGAAAATCTCCCTAATATTCCCAAATTCACGGTCCAATCTAATAGGAGAACACACTTTAAGAGCTCTATACACCAAGGTTTTAACAAGATTGATTTTCCTTGATGCAGGAGCAAATGAACGCCAATTTAAATAAAGTCCCGTAAAGGTGGGTTTACGATAGATGCTAGTAATAAAACCACCTCTACTGCGTTCAACAAAAACGTCCAAAAAAGGCAGACAGTTGTCCTTCTCCCCTTCCATAGTGAAAGACAAACCATTGTGTAAGGAGTTGAGCTCATTAAAGAACTCAACAGCCTCATTTTCATTAGAGAAAGTTGCAAAAGTGTCATCGACATATCTAACGTAAACAAGCGGTTGAGACACTTTGCCGAAAAGTAACATCTCATGGTAGCCCACAAAAAATATCAGCCAATGCAGGGCCAATGGGACTGCCGATCTGGACCCCATCCACTTGACTATACATAATATTGCCAAAACTGAACTCCACCGAACTAGTACATAGTATCATGAGTTCTATAAATATATCCTTAGGAAAAGGAGGTGGAGCAATGTTACCTTCGTATAAAAAGTCTGCACAGATATCAATAGTTTCCCTCAATGGTACGTTGGTAAATAGACTGGACACATCAAAAGAACACATAAAATCAGTATCAGGGCAAGACTGTATGGCCTGTAGGCGTTCAACAAACGTGAACGAATCAGGTATACAATGCTTAGCAAAAAATGTTTGGACCGGTTGTATGACCTGCAGAAGCCATTGAGCCAGAGAATGTTGGGATGAACCGATCATTGAAAGTATTGGTCTCAATGGAACGTCCTTCTTATGAACTTTAGGAAGGCCATAAAGCCTTGGTCTAAGGGAACCAGAAGGTCTAATCCTGTCATAAGTCTCCTTAGAAAAGCAACCTTTTCTACACAAGTATAATAGACGTTTCTGAATTTTAATTTCATTTCTGTACGTGTTGTCACAAGTTTCAACTGGACCGATTTTTTTGAACTTTTCTGAATCATTCAAAATAATCAACATCTTTTGGATGTAATCTACCCGGTCCAGTAGAACAACACCAGCACCCTTGTCCGGTTTACAAATATAAATATCATTATTAGATTTCAATGATTTAACAACCTTGAATTGAGTTTTTGACCAGTTTTTGACTGAATTAAAATAGGCAGCAAAATTCTATGGGCCAGCGCGAGAGCCAACAACTGACTGACACGAATGTTAACTAGCATGCTAGCATGCAAAAAATATCGATAGCTGCATTCGTCACAAGTGGGAAAAATTTAAATCTGCATGGCAGTTTAATCTAATTGGCTCATTCGCTTGCTTAAACTCAACGTTGATTCTGATTCCGCAGAACTGGGTTGGGTGTGAAAAATATTTGTTGTTAACATTCTTTTTTCATTCGGTTTTTCCAGTTACGAGTCCTTTTTTAAAGCTGATCGTTTTGTGTTCATTTTGTGTAGTTCTTTTTTCGTAACAGATTTAATGTTTAGTATAGAGCTTAGAAAAAAATCGCAGTGTGAGATAGGCAAGAAGCAAGGCATGTAGAAACATCAGCACGGCAAAGGCATTCGTTTAAAGGCAAGGAAGGGCAAAAATATTTTAAGTCAAGTGATAGAAATTGCTGTATGAGTCGTACGATTTTTGAATCAAGCACAGGAAACGCCGGGCTATGCTGCTAGTGAAATATAAAGTATACAGAAGTCAGATAGACATGACGATAAACTGTTTCTAGATACAGTTTCCTAATATTCAACCATGTTTCTGACATGGTTGACTCATAATTCATATCGGCGTAATACGTTATTTTTCGAACACTAATATATATTGCATTTAATCTTTGCGATAAGATGATGAACAAAAATAAACTAAATAAACTAAACAAACAATATTGTAGAAAAGAAACGTGAATAGAAACCTTATCTGCAAGGCAATGCGCCTAACAACTATCCATATTTAACTCGTTCTGTTTCGCCATTTTGAAAAATGTACTTGCTTACATATGAAAGTTCAACATTAAGTGCATTTGAAGCAGTTAAATGGAGTTATTTTTAACTCGCATTGCGTTTTAAATTTAGTAGCTTTCAAGGTTTTCTTTTGAAAGTTGTTTTTGACAATTGTGTGTTTGAGAAAGACGGAAAGAAAATGTTAGCAAAATTAGTCTCGAGTTTTTTTCTTTCTTTACATCGTAAAATAAAGGTTAAATGATAATGCTTAATGTCAGAAATACAAATAAAACCCCAACATAATGAGGAAATGTTTTTCGTTGAAATTCCGACAATTTACCTTAAACTAAATAAAAAAGAAAAAAAAAACTATATAGCTATTATTTACCCACCGCTCCCCACTGTCAAGATGTGACACAAGGTCAGCTTTTTTATGTGGGGAGCCTGAGCGCGTGTACGCTGGTCAGGTCCCAAAATACCCCAGATTCAGCAACCGTCAGTTGCACTGGTATCGATATCAATACTAACCTTCCTCTTTAGTACAATAAAGGAGCCACCGGCGCGGCGAGCTGTTTCTTGAGACAGGTTACCTCTAAATATTTTCCGGTAGGCTTCGTCCGCAAAGACACAACTGAGATGCGTTCTGTCTGAAAAGATAGAAAAAACTGAAAGATGATATAAGAAATCTATGTCACGGAGGGCTATGATTGTAGCAATCTACTAAGCGTAGCTTAGATCTGGCACCGGCGCGGGGAGCTGTTTCTTGAGACAGGTTACCTCTAAATATTTTCCGGTAGGCTTCGTCCGCAAAGACACAACTGAGATGCGTTCCAAAAAAAAAAAAGATAGAAAAACTGAAAGATGATATAAGAAATCTATGTCACGGAGGGCTATGATTGTAGCAATCTATATTAAGCGTAGCTTAGATCTGGCATGCGTTCTGTCGGGGGAGCTGTTTTTGAGACAGGTTACTATGATTAAATATTTTCCGGTAGGCTTCGTCTTTTTCAAAGACACAACTGAGATGCGCTCTGTCTGAAAAGATAGAAAAACTGAAAGATGATATAAGAAATCTATGTCACGGAGGGCTATGATTGTAGCAATCTACTAAGCGTAGCTTAGATCTGGCACCGGCGCGGGGAGCTGTTTCTTGAGACAGGTTACCTCTAAATATTTTCCGGTAGGCTTCGTCCGCAAAGACACAACTGAGATGCGCTCTGTCTGAAAAGATAGAAAAAACTGAAAGATGATATAAGAAATCTGTGTCACGGAGGGCTATGATTGTAGCAATATACTAAGCATAGCTTAGATGTGGCACCGGCGCGGGGAGCTGTTTCTTGAGACAGGTTACCTCTAAATATTTTCCGGTAGGCTTTGACCGAAAATGTGTAGATGTGTACGCAGAATTTGTGCGCATTGTAATGCTTATAGGCCGAGAAAACAAACTTGGCAAAACAAGTTCAGTTTCTGTGCTAATCTGAATTAAATTCGTATTAATACCTTCAGAAAAGGCATGAACCCATTACTTTTCAACTCTATGGGAACCTGTGCTCTCCGGATATTTATTTCCGCCCCACCCCCCCGAATAAAAACAGTATGAAAGTATATAGATTTTGATAGTAAAACTAACACCAATAGATTTTTATATGTAAAATACGAACAATACATATTGTAAAAATGACCCACAATACATTTTATCCGTAGTTAAAGGCATACAATTGCATTCAAAATATATTTTGTTGAAGCCGAAATTGTTCGAATTATTTGAATCTTCGCATTAAATAACTCATAATGCTTGATATCTCGCTAAATATAATCAAGTAACCAATATTGATGAACTTCCTCATAACATTAATCCAGACAATATCCTACAATTTCTTAAATCAAATTATATTCCAAAATAAAACTTTAAAAAACATAAAATACTCATATCACTGCTTGTAGTAATCATATCAATATAAACTGGTAAATGCACAAAAGCTGAGTATCATCTACTATATGATCAATTGTGAAAGAAGAATAACATTTTTTATTACTTCAAATCTCCTAAGAAAAATAAATTTCGGCATTAAATGACCCACAAGGAATCGATATGCCATTAAACAAATAAATCAACCAACATGAAAGTTGCTTCACTGTGTTTTTTCAGACAATTTTTGTCGTCAGATACCAGCTTGCACACTTATAAATCTACCATTCGTCACATTCGTTGAATACTGCTGCTGTTTCAGTCCTGGTTCGTCTTCTCTATATCACGTGATTCTCACGAAAATTCAAAGAACGATCTGTAATGTAATTAGTCTTGATCTCAATTGCAGTCCCTTTCTTCCCTTTGTTTTTTGTTCAAATATTTTCATGGCAACTGTTCCAATGAGGTTTTTTTTTCCCGCTGGTGCCCTGACTACATGAACGTAAGCGTTCTACGAGATTGGCACCAAGGTTCCACCATTTTATCACTGAACTAACTAGATGCAACCGCTACTTCCCTTCTCTTTTACTCAATGTAAAACAACAGCGCTAAACTATCATACATCTTCAAAAGGTTAATTTTTATCCATTTTTATATAAAATATATGCCTAATAATTGCTTATTGCATGACACTTTGAGATGCAAATACTGTAAGTGACAAGGATACCTGTTTTAATTTGTCACTTTATACATAGATATAATCAAGTTACACACACACATACACAAACACACATCATTCAAAGAAGGCTATATAATCGATCCTGACGTTACATCTCGACTGCAGTCACTTTCTCACCGACGTGACAAAGCTTCTTGACTTCCTTTTCTACAAATATTTTCATGGCAACTTTTTAAATGAGATTTTTTTTTCCTTAGTGTCTCGGCTACGGGAATTTAAACGTGCTGCTAGATTGGCAACTAGGTCTCACCGTTTTACTTTTGAAATATTAGGTTGGTGCAGAAATAATGACGTAATAATGTCGTTTTTTGACCTTAAAAATACGTCACAAAACGACATTGTTACGTCATTATTTTTGCACCAGCCTAATAGTTAAATTCAACCTTCACTTCCATTCTGTTTCTTTTCTCGCACATCTCACCCGTAGAAATTCCTTCCGAATTCTTGCTTCCCTCTCCGCCTATTATCTTCAAAACTTTAAATACAACGTCAAGATTCATTTTCTGTCTTCTTGAATCATTTTCCTTTATTGTGCTTTCCTCATTTCTAACTATTTTGTTATAATGCTTGTATGAACTAATATTCCGAAAAAAAACAAAACAATGGAACACAAGTTTGGTGAAAGAACTGTTTGATCAAGTGAATTAATATTACAATACTAGCAAATATCACGGTTAGTACAACACTCTTTGCGACTAATGTGCGACTCTCTTTTGTTCGGTTTGATACTACTGTCATAGTTAATAAAAGAGCCCATGTTCAACATGTTATGGTAGCGGAAGTTTGTTGTCTTTCTCCTTCTCTTTCACCCCCTGTAAACCCTTGCGTCCTAGTGGCATTGTCGCCTTGCTTGGGGTGAAATTATTAACAACAGACAGATTTGCATAACCGCTATGTAAACATCAGTCTATCTGATTAGTTTATGATGTTTGTTACAATATTTGATGCTTTATGTAATCATCATCTGTCAATCGATCACTCAAGTTAACCTTTCCAGATAGGATAAAACGAGACACATTGATCCCTAAGGAAGATCTTTTAGGTGCTATGACGGATAAGGAATACTGGAGAGGTGTAGTGATTTCAATCTCGGCTGAGGCCGCAAGATGATGATGATGATGTAATGCAATTCCATCCTATCTTTTCTCTTTTAGACCACATCAATAGCAATTGTATTCTTAGTGATAGATGAATAGATCCTGAGGTTTGTAATTAGATTATATCAAAGCCGCTCAAATTCACGACATACCTGGATACGTTTGGGAAAAATTCAGGAATGGACTATACATTGTATACAAGCATTTATGGTGAAAGTCGACTCTTGACCGAGTAGAACCACCTCTAACACGTATGAATTCTCAAACAAAGATGTTAGGGATGATTTTCCTGTCTTTGCGTAAGGCTGACTAGAGCTGGAACATTAATACAGTACTTATAGTTACTTACCCTAAATCCTCGACCAAAATGAAAACTGGTATACCCAAAAGACATTAAGATGCTCCAAGATGTAGGACAACGTGATAAATACATTTCCGCTGACTCTCTAACCACTTCCCAATGCATGGCGCCAGCCTATGTCTTCTAAAAACCTGCACCTATGAAGTAAGTCAAGGTTTTTCTTTGGTTGTTCCAACAGAGCGCAAGGTTGATTTGAACGCAACCATTGTAACATTTCTTGTACTTACTTGCCCTGAACCAAGAAAAAGAAACAGACATTACATAAACATAACCATTCAACGATAAAACACTAACGTGGCTTTGGTTGTTCCAACTCCGTGCAAGGTTGACTCGAGATCGACCATTAATATGATATTTGTAGTTATATAGCTTAACTCATGGACCAAAACAAAACTGGATATACGCATGAGGCATTAAGAACTTTGTTTAACTAAAATCTCCATAAAAGGGAACCAAACGGTCGTTGATTTTTAATGCTTCTTTCTTTAAATTTTATATTATGTGAACACGATCAAACTTAAAATGCACACAAACACTGACAATGTTTAACCTCCATAATATCCCCCATGCCTTTTTAACTACACATACCGAAATTGACCTCTTTACTTTCTACGTTGAATAAGTTTAAAAAAGAGAGAACAATAGAGAGGAAATCTGGATCAAGAAGTCCCAACAAGGAGAGGGATCATGATTTCAACTTAGAGCTAAAGAGATAATTTAGAAAAGATCCAACTCAATCCATGAAAGAGGAATTTCAGCAATGACAGTCCAAAGAGCAGTGAAAACTGACTTAAAAATTAAATTACACGTGAAACATGTGGCGCAACTTGTTATTTCAGGACATAGAAGATTAGTGAGGGCGAAGATCATCGTGAATACGTTCGATAATTACCATAGAATAATATATATATATATATATATATATATATATATATATATATATATATATATATATATAAATGAGGGCACATCGACGTTGTGTAATTAATTTTGACTAAATAGGCACCCTCGCTGGGTGCTCCATACTTTCAGTCTTGTGCCACATCTAAGCGTAGCTTAGAAAATCATAAAGGGTACCTCGACGTGGTCTAATGGTTAGCAAGCATGTTTCGCTAGAACAATTACGAGTGAGTTTGATCCATTATATCAGCCTTGTGCCACATCTAAGCTACGCTCAAATTGGAGAAATTTATGCTTTATTATATAAAAATTACGAGACAGGCTTATTCTCTCTCAGATGCTAACCTCCATCTTACGCGTCAGCGCATATATTTGACAAAGTCGAATATGTCATAAGTTGAGAATCCTCTAAGAAAGAAGCATGCACCTGCTTTGAGGTGCCAACCAATTTTACCATCTTTTCTTTAGTTGTGTGAACATATTAGCGTTTTTCTCCAACATTTTAATATTTAATGAAATGCTGAAAATTCATTTTTCTTAAACAAAGAGATCTTTAAAAGCATGTTGACATTTCTGTTGAAAAATTACGACATATAACATTTAATAATTTCTTCCAAGCGTGGGATAAATTGATTGAAGTTAGCTATATCAAAGTCTCAAAAAAGCATATATATATATATATGCATATATATATATATATATATATATATATATATATATATATATATATATATATATATATATATATATAAAACTCTGTTGAAAATACAAATATGTACACACATGAAAAAGGGTTTAAAATAATAAACGCATTATTAATAACAAAAGAAAAAGCCAAAACTCAATAATGATATCAACTATTAACAGGGCCACGATGTGCTGACCGTTATTGGAAAATAAACTATCCTATAATAAATACATAAAACAATCAATATTAAAAATAGTAAAAATGAAATTTATCCGTGATAATGGCTAAAAGTTTACCCGCTCGGACATACAAACAATTGGGAAATTTCGGCAGAATTTTCGTCCAGAAACCAAGACAATTATAAGAACATATAAAAAAAAAAAATTAAAAAAATAAGATAAAAAAAAGTTAACGTAACTCGTCAGTCTTTTTAATGAAACTTTTACGAAAAGAAAATGGTTGAATACATCAACACAGATATAATGACAATATTCTCCACACGTGACAATCTCTGACGTTATTTTTCAGTTAAAAATATGGTAAATAGCTTTCTCTACATTCCAGTTGCTAGGTACATTCTGGTTTTTGTTTTTATTAGTTACTTTGTTCATTTAATTTCATTTTCGTATTTTGCTTTGATAAAGTCCACATTGAACGAAACGCGTCAGCAATTACCAGTTTTCCTATTTTCATTTTTACTCATAAATATATATATATATATATAGTGTTCAAGATCCGGGGTCACTCAAGGTACTGGGTTACAGAGTAAGAGGCACAACTTGTACGGATAAGTGTGGAAGATAACTGTTAATCCTGAGCTTCAACAGGAAAATATTGTGATTGGTGAAGCAAACTTTCGACAGTGATTCGTGAAGAAATTACATGAGTAGAACTTACATTTCACTAGGAGAATATGAAGGTAATAAAGGTGGTACGCTACAATGTACGTGGCATGGCCGGTCTTAGGTGTGAAGGTTAGGACTGGTGGAACTAAGGAATGTAATTCATCCGAAGGGTCCCCATAGAAACATTGATGGAACAGCGAAAGGCTTGCGACATCTTGTCTATGAAAATGTAGTGGCAGATTGGACAATTTGACATCTACAAGGCCGCAGAAGAAGCTTTTGGGGCACTATGGCGTCTAACAAATTTTTAGAAAAGCGACTTCAACTTTAGCGATACACCAGGAATGTATCTTCCTTGGCGAGGTTTAAAACTACCCAAAGTTTCACCGTCATCTACAACATTAAAAGACGCTTTCTCAGCATCATCACGTTCTTTTTTGCAAATGTTTAGAAGGTCATTCCCGAGGATGAATCCTTTATTAAATAAATTACCATTGACAGTTTTTGTCATCAATGGTTTGCTGTCGTCTGCAATAGTTTATTTTGTTTTATTGTTTATTGATTGGTATATATATATATATATATATATATATATATAAGCTACCGGATTTCAGAAACTTATTTTGTAACATTGTCTGCTCTGTCAAGAAAAAACAAATATTTCCTTATAAGGAAACGGATAATATTACTATTATGAAACAATGATGTAAAATTAGAATGAAAGCAGTAATGGCACCTACACTAAATGCATCATAAGAATTTCATTATTCAGAGTTAGTAAGTACTAAACACTTCAGACCTTATGAATAACTTCTAACAAAATTAATTATTTACATTGTTCGGACAGTTGTCCTCATCTTTATTGTTATATTCACCACCTTTCAGCCGTTGTACGCTCCGGCCTTCTTCAAGTGATTAGAATTTTGAACTGAAACAGTTCTTTCGTTCACCGTGGGAGATTGTCTAGTTTCCGTGCCGTGCCTCTTTCGGATGTCTCATCTATCTTTCTTTAACTCAATTCTCCATGCTTTTTTTTTTTTGGTCAATTCAATAGATCTAACCAACGCTTTTATCCAGTGGGCCATTTGTCCTTATAAACTTAATGTCTCCGTAAATAATTGCGAGTTCAATATCTGGCTACTGCAGTGGTGTCCAAAATCATGGAACGTTGACTTAAAGGGAGATAACTGATACATTCGGAAGAGGCTTGGCAAGTAGAACAAGAACAATCTACGTCGGTGGACGAAATAAAGGGTTCAGTTCGAAATTCCAATCACCAGAAGAAAGCCTGGAGCCGAAACGTCGTGAATATGGAAATAATGATGAAGACAACAGCCCGAACAATGTTAATAATGTAGATAATTACAATTTTACAACACATAAATATAGACAGAAACAAATTTAGTATAGGAGAAAATGAAATTGAACATAGAATAGGGTACACCAGAGGTAGTTTCGTCAAACACAGCAATTTGCTACTAAAACCGAAACATAAGCCTGAAAATGGCTTCATCGGATCGAGACCGGGAAAAGAGGGATCCTACAAAAAAAAAAAAAAAAAAAAAAAAATGTCTTCCAACAAACGGGACTCAAGATAAACCTTTCTAAAACAGAAAATAATATCTGGATTTGCAAATAAAAAAAAATAATGGTAATTACACTTAATCCATTATTAATATTATGGATCGGATATTAGTAAACACTAAACCCTCCCATAACCTCATAAATAAATAAGAGATAAAGAAATTATACTGCGGGTAGATTAAAACAATACAATTTGCGACAAAACAAAAAAAAATGACCGAAAAACTCGTGACGTATTCTTCAATAGCCTCGTGATAGACTTCCATATGAATGATATGCAAGGCGCCAACTCCGTTTAGAATTATCTAAGCTCTCAGCTGTGTACAAACTGCATTCTAATAACAATAGTTAATGGGCACCCGGAGGTGGTGTAATGGTTAACAAGCTTAGCTTGCTAGAACAATCACGACTGAGTAGTGAGTTCGATCCTCACTGGGTGCCCCTTAATTTAGACCATGTACTACATCTAGGCGACGCTTGGAAAATCACTAACAGTAATAGTTAAAAAGCTAACAAAGTTTTTGATCTAGTGAAATCTGAGTGTTTTGGTAAAGATCATTCTTTGAATAATGAAATGGAAAATTTTATTAATTTTTTAATGTTTACTTTTGTACCGACTTTTTTGTACGATATTATGATTGTTATTGCAATATTTTGTTAAAGGGGTTCGGTTCTAACGATCCAATAGGTGAATTTACTCTCGTATTTTATAGTCATGGAACTTGCAAGGAGACTTATTATTCATCACAAAATTTAGATGCATAAATTTCATGGTTAAAGCTCTCGATACATATATATATATATATATATATATATATATATATATATATATATATATATTATTAAGCTTCTAAATAATAATAATCTATTAAATAATAGACACGAGTTAACGGTTTTTTGTAGACATCATCAGATTTTTGGTTTGAATCATTAGCTCAAAAAAAAGCATAAAATATAAAAACTTGTTTAATCCATAGCCCAATCATCAGATTCATGGTTTGAATAATTAACTAAAAACATGCATACAATATAACACCCTTCATAATCCATAGCCCAAATAAATAGTTTAAATACCCTACAAAAAAGGTAACCCTTTATGAAGTCGTCAAAAAACAAACGTTACGACAGTTTTTTATATGCACAAATCCCTTTCATAAAAAAATAAAATAAAATAAATAAATAAATCTCCATAGACATGCAAACTAGACGAGGGTTAATACATCTTCCGTTTAAAATTTAGACACCCTTACCTTTCCCTGACTTGAGATCTACGAAAGTAACTCTATACTGATACTTATTATTAACACCCAACACCCGCCTACCCAACTTAAACAATTTGCCCTAGCTGTTATCATGGAAATTTTGATTTCAAATTTTAAAACACGTAAATTTCAGATATACGTTATTCAAAAAAAAATTTCGCTTGAAGATGGAACAGAGCTTATTTTAACTCAATTTAATTTAAATAATTATATTGAAGTTTTCGGCTCTTGTTTTGAAACATGAGACTTCTTATGTAGCGTTTTGGAATCATATGTTTAAATAAATAATTATATATATATATATATATATATATATATATATATATATATATATATATATATATATATATACACGCGATGAAGTGGGTAAAAATAACATGATATTAAACGCAATCATACCTCTTTAGATCAGTATAAAATGGAGATTTTGTTTGAGGACCACTTTTTTAGGACCGAGAGCGTTGTAGAATATAATTAGGTACAATTACCCGCGTGTCGACAAAGATTTGAATTCTATATTGTCCATCTTGTATCTAAGATAAATTATTTTAATAATGAGGTTCCTATCGCTTGTCAATGTAGAAAAACAACAACCTGAACCTTTTTAGTCTATCTCCCTCACTTTCTCCTTTTCTCGTGCCCTTATCCTCCTTTTGTCTCCTCCTCTCTTCCTCTCTCTCTGACTCTCACTTCTCCCCCTTAATCACGCTCTCACTGTATATTCTTATTTCTATTCCTCCCCTTCTTCTTTCGCCCCTTCTCTCTTGTCTTCCTCTTTTCCTCCTTTCACCTGACGCCGTTCTTCTTCCCCTTAAACCCATCTTTCTTTTTCCCTCCCTTCCGCAAGCTATACATCTCGTTCGTCCTCTCGCTCTCTTTCTGACACCTCCTCCCTCCATTTCTTCTCTGACGACATATCCTCACTCCCTGTTCATAGTCTTCTATATCATTCTCCCC
Organism: Acanthosepion pharaonis; assembly: GCA_903632075.3. Classification (NCBI taxonomy): domain Eukaryota; kingdom Metazoa; phylum Mollusca; class Cephalopoda; order Sepiida; family Sepiidae; genus Acanthosepion; species Acanthosepion pharaonis. The sequence goes on from CAHIKZ030004230.1 coordinate 1,157,912, forward strand.
ACATTCTCCCTTCTGATATCTCTGCTCGTCTATCACCCAATACCTTCTCTTTCGCCCCGCTTTCCCCAACTCCCTATACTGCAGCTTTTATTTCTCCTTTTTCACCCTCTCTCCAGTTCTCGGCCATCTTTTCCCTGTCATCTCTCTCTCTCTCTCTCTCTCTCTCTCTCTCTCTCACTCTCTCTGTCTATCTATCTATCTATCTATGATACGTCTGGACTAAACATAAATATTACCTTCCATCATTTTTACTTTTAATAAATTACACCCAACGTCACTTTTGGTTCCTGTCATCACATATCAAAGGACAATTCTTCAAATTTCCAGACGCGTTTAATATATTGAACCGCCATTGCGCCGAGTGTTTGTCCTTTACTATTATGCAAGACAGTATTTAATGCATCCAGTACCACCGCCCCCTAAGAAAGAAAAGTTTTGCGAAAAGACCTCAGTCTTTGTTGTCCACTGAAAGCGATTTATGGGCGGGAAAATTGTAAATTATGCGCCAGCTATTTTCATTCGGTGATTCCAGATTTAGAAACAGTTTTATCGTTTTCAAGTAAAGCGGAAAGATAGTTTGTTTTTGTTTAGATTTTGCCTGTCGCTTCAAGAAACAAACCTTTATGTAGCCAGTGTGCCGAAAAACATATTCAAAATAAACAAACTCTTGTCAACAATTGTTCGCAGGCGTCTCCATTTGTCATTTTTTTTTCTATTTAATGATATACAACGTGCTAAGCGTCTTGCAGGCGACAATTTCTTTTTCACCTGACGGCTCCTTTATCACGGACGTAACGTCACAAGCCTCTCGCTGCTCTGTCACCATTTCCGTTGAATGTGTTCAGACGAACTACATTCCTTAGGCCCACTCGTTCTAACCTTCACGACTAGGCCCCGCCATGACAGGCACATTTTAGTGAACCATATTCATTTTATTCGTATTCCACTTTTGTTTAACTCAAGCAATTTCTTCCCACGAACCGCTGATTTGTGGAACCGATTCTAAAAGGTTGCTTCCCCGAACATTGCAATCTTAAATCGTTCAAGTCTAGTGATAACAGTTCTCTCCCACACAAGTCCGCATAAATTGTGCCTCGTACTCTGTAACCTTTTACTTCTAGTGGTTCTTGTGCCCTGTACATCATTGTAAAACTAAATTATCACAGTTGTCTGTCGTGGGTGTAGAAACTGTTGATAGATTTTCAGTTCGAACTCAACAGAATATCTTTTATCTCCAGATTAAAAACGTAAGGCTCTATACGAACTGCTTTAACATGGACGGCTGTCGAAAACTATGATAAAGAACCGACTCACTGTGTAGGAATTTCTATCATCGGAAATTATTCTTTTATTTTAAATAAACACACATTTTCTTCTCTACATAAAACGTGGGGAATCACGTGAGATAAGCTGCCATAGTCAGCAGCCAACCAGGGTACGTAACACAGTTTTGGTGGCTAAGCCTGCGCTGCTAACCCCGGCGCAAGCTGCTGCTTTTACCACTGGACAGGGTATTGTTTTTTGTGTCAGTCTCTTGCGATTTCTTTTTACAGCTGCAACTTAAATTTCCAACTTTAAAATACACAACGTTTTCGTAGCGACCGTTAATTATGACGTAGAATGTAAGGTAAACATATTATGTTTCAGGTCGTAATCAGCATTGTGTTAAGAGCATGGTTTTATTTAACTTGACCAGATCCAACGCGAAGCCCGTTGAGATGTGGGCTGCCATTGATGCCCACCTTCAAAAGGAATGAAAGAATTGACCATTCAAGGAATCCAAGGCGACCGACCTCAATAGGTATGACATGTCTATCCCCTTACTGCGCAGTCGGACCGTAGCGATTCGCAGCGGTTTTTCTTTCGCTCTTGCACCTCTTCCCTGTTCACCTCCCAGAGCACGGTTAATTCAACTAAGAGTACACACTTCTTTGAATCAGACCACGCTACAATGTCAGAGTGTGCATCTGTCCTAATTATGTGTACCGGTAATTGAAGAGGTGTGCTAAGATCAACTAACACCTACCAACCGCGGGTCCGACTCAGTAGCGTCATGCTGGGAGTTATTTGGGACTATGGAATAGGGATCATTGGTTCTCTGTGTTACAGGCTGTATGATGGCTGCTTCATACTATGTACTAAGTCTATGACCACTTCCTGTATTTTATGACGCCACGTGAACAGCTGAACTTATTGTGGGTATGTAGAGAGTACGTGACGTAAAGTGCCTCGATCACTTTGACATAATGCGCATATATCAATGTCAGTCTACCTCCACAGATTGAAGTTGATCGCATTTAGTAGGAGATCATAGGTAGATTGCAAGAGGAATGATATTGCCAATGGCTCCATTGCAATCAGGATATTCCATGATAGCTTCTTTGGATCAATATCACTCCATGCCGTCCAAGCATATTTTATGGGCTGACAGGAGTAGCTCTTTGTTGCTCCTACTCGAATTTTCACCATTGATCACCATGTCTCTCTTACCCTTTGAACTGTTTGAAGAAAAACTAGTTGCACGTGCTGCCCAGGTCACCTCGATTGGTTTGGGTCATCCCCCAAATCTCCTTAGTTTGCAGGCTGGATTCTGCTATTGTTGGCTTCTACTGCTGACCATTTCGTGCTAGTTTTTGATATCTGGCAGTCTGGTCATCTGGCCTGCGGACGAACTCGTCATGTGAAGGCATACCTTCCCGATATTGAACTTCTCCACCAATGAGACGATGGAAAGTTGCAGGTTTCAGACACTGGTATAGAGTCCCGCCAGGTATGAACTCCTAACCCCATACTCAGGTACTTGTTCATACACTGGTGCGTCTGCTGAATGCGTGACAGGGTAATATCATACACCTGCAACGTCCACAGAAGCCAGGGCAGCAAAACATATTGGTAGCACCATACCTTCAATTTACCGGAGAGATGTGTTTTCTCGATGGATTCAAGTCCAGCTAGTGCCACTTTCTGCACCACTTTACCTCGGTGCTGATCAGTTAGTGGAATTTCATACAGCCGTTCGAGGCTCCTAACTGGCTTCTCACTAACTGTCGGGCTCATGCCCCGCCTAATTCAGAAGTGAATATCCCTGACAGAGCCTCTTAGCAATGATAAGCTCTAGCTTTTCTTGGGCTTAGGCTTCATTCTCGCCCACGTGATAAGCTTATGGTAACGCAGCAGCAATTCATCGGCATTGACCTTACACAGGACCAGAATGATTATGCCATCCATGATACGCTTTGGAAGGAGGAAGGACCATTTGTTCTTTAGTCATCACTCATTTTGTTGCGTCCTAGATTACTAGACTAAAATGAATAAAACCTAACTTGTTCAGCAAATAATATTATAAATGCAATAAGTTTGATCTTCAATTGTTACCATATTATTCTTGATTTAGATCAAGCTATAACAAATACTTTCTTCTAATAAGTGTCATAGCTCGTCAAGAACGCGACCGATCATGGTTCTCCACTACTTCCTATCTTTTGTAGCACTGTATAAGATTTATCTTTTTGTTATACCTGCTATAACTGTTCTGCCAGCTATTTACACGAGATCGTCAGGCAAGTTATTCGCTGCTCTCCTCTGACCAGCTTGACTTCAATATGTCATTTGAGTGTCAAATTTTCCATGCCATCTTTCCTCGTCATATGCCCTAGAACTTTCAGTTGTATATTTCTGATTTTAAGTAGAAGTGTTTTTTTTTATTTTTATTTTCTCTTAAACTTCGCCGTGGCTTACGTGTTGAGGGTTGGCATTCCCAGCATCCTTCTGTAGAACAACATTTATGCTCTCTTCTTCATCTATGAGGATATTGTCCAACATTCACTGGCATATAGAAATATCGATATTACGTAACTGTCCAGTGCCTTTTTCTTTGTTTCTAACAAAACATTCCTGATTCTTAATACTTTGCGTCTTTCAGTATCCCAATGCGCCTTCGGATTGCGGTGTCTCATCCTCCTTTGTCCTCTTTCAAAATAATTCCCAGATATTTAAATTGTTACAGTTGTTTCATTTTGATAACTTCATTTTCTTATTTCCATGTTTGGCTATTCCTTTCACTGACAACCATAGATTATATCTACTTTGCACTTTCTTTGACTATCTTCTGTAGGTGTTCTTGTAGTTTCCTTTCGGTGTCGACTATTAAAACAGTATCATTTATATATTTTATATTGTTAAGATAATGAATTCTGGTAGGACTTCTAATTCTTATAGAATCGACTCACTGCATAGGTTTAATACGGCCGGTGAGAAGATACCTCGGCGCCATTACACTTTCGCTACCCACGTTGATTAGGGTTAGAGTTTTACAAATATTGATTTCGTTTTTCGATATTTATATTTAAATATAAATATTATAATTAACAATAAAAAAAAACAAAAACAGAACTGTTTCCAGACTGTCGTACCTGGGGTAAACCATTGCTGAATGACAGGACGCTACGTGGGTGGGAGCGAAAGTGTAGTAACACCCACATAGCTTTGTCTTATATTTCTTTCTATTTTGCATGCGGTTTGCTCCTAGTATAGATTATCGGCTATTGTACTATCCTTATCAAATATGTCATGGTTGACATAGAACCTTTGGTGAATTTCTAGTATCCACTTAGCGAGTTCGTCCCTCACTGGATGGTTTACACGTAGCCGTTGCGCAAGATTTATTTAATACCGAGGTCTACGGCTGAAACTATCACGTGATTTTATCGAAAGGTAATATTATAGAAAAGTAGTATTCCCTATTCGGTCACGCCATCGTATTTCGGTATTGCTGTTAAACCAACTCCTACACATTTTAAACATAAAATTACCTGTTGAACATAGAAGAAATCTAATGTAGACTCTACCCGATAACGATGATGAGTCAGCTAATCTACTATTCTTATCAAATATGTCATGGCTGACATAGAACCTTTGATGATTTCTAGTATTCAGTTAGCGAGTTTTAAAGATCGTTAAGAGTGTAGCGAGTTCGTCCCTCACTGGATAGTTTACACGGAACTGTTGAGCAAGATTTACTTAATACCGAGTTCTATGGCTACAACAATCACGTGACATTATAGAAAGGTAATTTTACAGAAAGATAATATTCCCTATTCAAAAAAAAGCCTTCGTATTTCGGTATTGCAGTTTCCGGCCGCTGTTAAACCATCCCCTAGACATTTTTAACATAAAATTTACTTGTTAAACATAGAAGTAATATAATGTAGACCCCGACCTGATAACGATGATGTGTCAGCTAATCTCACAATCTTTACCTTTATAAATAGTTAACTGTCCAATAAATTCTCCGTTATAACAACACGATACTAGATATATTTTAGTAGATCTAACATTCGATAGTTGATCGCTTAGGTGGTTCTATGCTCCACAAAACATCCTGATCAGAGGCCTTTACTGTCGGATGTAGCTTATCGTCTTACGCAGGACGGCAAACTTACTTTAAACTTATGAAATCAGTCAATCGCCTCTCGGGGTGTTTAAAAGATAAAATTCAAAAGCTACATAAATGATCAGATTATATTTCTGAGATGATGTATTGTAATTATTTACACTATTTACGTTGTTCGAACTGTTGTCAAGGACACATAGCACAGTCGATAAATCCAGTGACTTGTTCCAAAGAGTTGTGTGTTCAATACCTAGCTACAGCTGAAGTCAAAAAAAAAAAAAAAACTTATACCGTTGCGTTAAAGGAAGATAACGGACACTGAGACATCCGGAAGAGGCATGACACGTGGAACAAGAACAATCTACCTCTGTGAACGAAATAAAAACTTCAGTCCGAAATTCCAATCACCCGAAGAAGGCCGGGGCGTACATCGGCCGAAAGGTCGTGAATATGCCAACAAAGATGAGGACAACAGTCCGAACTATGTAAATAGTGTAAATATGAGTTTTACACGGATTCCTTATTTCAAAGTAGATGGGTTATCGCTCTCTGCAACTTCCTATTCATTGTATCTCAAAGCAGTGTTTGTCCCCCTTACGACCCCCCATCAGTTTAAATAAGACTGCTACACTCTGGTTGCCTCTGCACATTTTGTCTTCACAATGTCCTATGAGTGTCAACTCCATTTACTGATTACGCTTACCTAGTCGATAACTATGTCGTTCCATTCAAAGTCCACCTCTTCACTCTCTATCTATGTATTAAATAGTAAGGCAGGCTTGGTAATTGAATGTAGGTTGACAAACACTGAGAAGGACAACTCTGAATTCAAAACCGAATATTGATCGGGCATATGCTGCTAAATAAAAGGTTCGGGGTGTTTACAATGTCGTCCTCACACTCACAGTTCAATACGAGTATGTTTCTTTTTTTCCTCATACGCCATGTCCATTCAGAACGTGAGCGATCCTCGCTCTCCAAAACCTCGTTTTCTTTGTATCCCTTAGCAATGTTTTCCATTGTATTATCAATCCCAAATCTTGTTCTGCTATCAAAACCCCTTAGGTAGATTATTAACAGTTTTCCTCTGCCTCTCTTTTCTTAAATATATTCGAGAAGTATTAACTCCGTCAAGCTTTCTTTTCTCGTGTATCCAAGAGATTTCAAGCGTCTCGTTTTGATTAGTGTCCAACTATAATGCCCCTGAACTCTTACTAATTCCTTGTGATCACATAGTCCCCCTAAAGAGTGGATACTACCCATTTTGAGAATCAGTGGTTTCACGTTGCCTGCCTACGTGTCAAGTGTTAAATTTGTCCAATTTTAGAGACCACAGTCAGGATGGCTTTGGTATCCATCAACCAACATTCTTTAGTGCAATGTAAAAGGCACTACTTCATCAGATGCTGTTGCAGAGTAGGACTCAGTTTACTTCCTTCACTTCCCTACTACTCTGACAATGGACTGTTCCTACTTATAAATATGGCAAGTAGCTACATTAGAGTAGGGTTTTGAGTAGTATTTGAAATACCCACGTTATTCTGTTCTGTGTCTAAGTATTTACTAAACATCTTGTTTGTTTCCTCTACCTAGTCTTCTGTTCTTTCGATACTCGATCTACGGCCTTCCTAATTCTCGGCTATTTGGCACAAAAGCAACATTGCTACATTTTGTTAAGTTTATGTTGCTTGTCTCGTGGCTGTGAGATCAAACCTTGGGAAGGGTAATGAAAACGCTATAATCAAGTTCCGAAAAATTGACGAGCATTAAAGCAGAATGAAATTTCAATAAATAGTTGTAGTAGTAGTAGTAGTAGTTGGTTGGATTATTTCACTAGCATTTACACCATGGAGAAGTGCCCATGTATATTTTCTAACCTTTATCTCATTTAATACCACTTTATCGAAACGCCTAGTGAGAAAAGAATTTACTTCAAAGTAAGTGTGGTTGACAAGCTCTATAAATATTACCCTAGGATGTAATAATCTAGTGGGTGGAGATTTGCCGAGTTTTGTCTGTGTAGGGCAGTCAAGCAGGATTTTAACTCACTTCGCTCTATGCGGTGCTCCAAAATTGGAATTCATATGAATGATATAGTGATTTCCCAAGCTTAGCTAGGATGTGGCGCAAGGCCGAAAGTAAGGATCGAACTCACTGCGCATTCGTAATGGTTTTAGCGAGACAAGCTATTACACCACCTCAAGGTACCCATCATATGAATTTTTATAAGCCAATAATCACTTGGAAGTGGAATCGGCGATCCGAGTTCACATCCTCGTCGCGTCTGTTGCGTTCTCTTTCGCAAAAATACCTTTAGAAAAAATACGAACCGATCTGTTCTCACCAAAACTATGTGTTAAAAGCCAGGATGCGCTGTGCTATTAAGCCCTTGGTAGCAAACATTACTCTGAATTCAAAATAGCGGGAAAGACAACTACTCTATTATTTTTCCAAAGAAACAACGGAAATTCCTATCTAATAAAGAAACTAAATCTGTGAAGAATGGTGACTGGGATGATCTAAAAAAAATCAGTTTGAAATATTTCTAATGAATTTTATTTATATGTTATTGTAGAGTACTTTCACAGTGGAGGCTTGTATTTCACTAAGTCGGTCCTAAAAAGGTTCGACGTACAAAACGTTAGGGACTTGATATAATAGCTAATAACGCAGCAATCTAGTTGTGGTGGTTGATACTTTAATCGACTGACTGACCAGCTCACTGAGCTCACTGGCGATTTCTGCTACTACTTATTATATATGGGAGAGTCTATTAACAATAGAATAGGTATGTTCCGGTATAACATATGTCGTGCTATATTTTAAATAAATAATAGAATGTAACTTTTGAACAGCTTTATCATAGCATCAACATTGTTCGTATTTGCTCGAGTACATGACGACATCCTTCTCAATCATCCACAGCAATTCATTGTTCGTCCGTATTGTATCCGGCATCTTGTGTGAGTTGGTCAATATATATCTTCGAATGGATTCCAGGTGAACGCCCATGGTATCAATACAGTCACAGAGCCAATATCTAAACTTTCAGTGGCAAATCCGATTACGTTTGCCAATAACGCAGTCGTAGCTGTAGTTCTCTACTGGAATTACTAGGTGATCCTAGAAATATGGACATTTCCAGCATCGTGGGGGGTTCAAGGTTGAGCCTGGTTTTGACTCCTGCGTCGAATCAATACAAGCATAACGATCCATCTCATGACTTTATTTTTGTGATTCACCTTTAGTCTGAATACTACCCTATGACTTAACCGGCTTAATTCGAACGTGACTTGACTAATACAACCACAGATATAATTCGTTTGGTTGATGTTGATATATGAGCCAGAAACCATGGCGAGAAACCTTGAATAATTTATTTGAATTAAAAGAAATTAATTTATTTAAATTAAAAGAAATTAATTTATTTAAATTAAAATAAATTAATTTATTTAAATTAAAATAAATTAATTTATTTAAATTAAAATAAATTAATTTGTTTAAATTAAAAGAAATTAATTTGTTTGAATTAAAAGAAATTAATATTAATTTAAATAATTATAATTTAATTAATTAATCATTTATAATTTTTTATAATTTAATCATTTATAATTTAATAATTTATATTTATCATTTATCATTTATATATAATTATTTAATAATTTAATTAAATAATTTATTTAAATTAAAAGAAATTAATTTATTTAAATCAAAACAAAATAAAAGTGATATTCTTGATTAAAGTTTGTTTATTTTAACGCATCTAAGAATTACCAAATGTTTTTCCATAGTAAACATTCCTTTGTAAGTTCCAAGAATTTATGAATTTAAGAGGAGTAACAGTTCGGCAGCTAGGTCTTATCCTTTGACAGATGAAATTGATAGATGTCACCTTAAGTTCTATGCTAACAGTTTCTTCCCTCACGTTAATCGCTTGTGGAACCCAATTCCGGAACCCAATTCCGGAACCCAATTCCGGAACCCAATTCCGGAACATAATTCCGGAACACAATTCCGGAACATAATTCCGGAACACAATTCCGGAACACAATTCCGACTTCTTGATTTTCAGTCAACTTCAACATTCTTTCATCTTAATTCCCCACTTTTTGTTGATATCTTTCCTTAATAATATACTTTTGACAATATTTTCTCCCACTCAGTAAACCCCTTGCGTCTTAGTGGCTTTATTTGCTTGATTAAAAAATCTCCAAGCAATGCATCAATTTGCGGAAGGAAACCAATAAAACATATGATACATAAATTGTTAAAAAAAAGCCGTTGATAATTGTTCGAACAGTAGAAGGTAAACAAAACCCTTCTTACAAAGAACATTCATTAGCCTTTAAGCAAAATTCAAATTCATATACATCACTAGCAGTAGAGCCCGGGGATTTAACAGTAAGAGATAGATCAAGTATCGACCATCATAAAGACTGAAAAAAAAAATTGACAAAGATTATTGTTTAAGGTTGACGGACACGCATGTGTTAATTATTTTATTTTTTTTTTTTTACGAATTGGTCAAACTCAAACAAAAACATTGTTTTCAATCTTTATGAGTCTACCAATTGAATAGAATTTTATTATAGACAATTGTCTTGTAAATGGAATTTTTAAAGCATTCTGAATGTAAAAATAAAGAAAAAAGTGTGCAAGACAATAAGAAACACTACCTGCTAAAAAAAAGTGAAGTTTTGTTGAAATCGGTTGAAAAATATAGGAAATCCGATCCCATATATAAACGAACACACAAACACACACACACACACACACACACACAAACAACCAACCTGGGTTTTATAATAAGTATAACTCGATATGAGTTGTCCCCTTTGCATTAATGCCTCTTAATTGTGTCTTCAAATTGATTTCGTGTAAAAACAATTGTGTTTTTCCCATTTTTGGCGCTGTCAGAACCACCGCAAGGTAATTTTACGTAGTCGTGTGAAGTTTTGTTGAAATCGGTTGAAAAATGTTGGAAATCCGATCCAATATATAAACGAACACACACACACACACACACAAACACACACACACACACACACAACCTAGATTTTATAATAAGTATGATTTACATTATTCGGACTATTGTACTCATCTTTGTCGTCATATTTACTGCAACGTTTCGGCCGTTGTACGCTCCGGCCTTCTTCAGGTGGTTTTAAATGTCGAACTAAACTCTTTATTTTGCTCACTGGGGTAGACTGTTGTAGTCCCACGTGCCATGTTTAATGGATATCAGTTATCAGTTATCTCCTGTTAATTTCTCTCTGAAAGTTCTCCACTGCCTTAACCGGGTATTGAACCCACACTCATTGGATCTAACCAACGCCTTTATCCACTGTGCCATGTGTCCTTGAGGACATCTGTGCATCTAGAACACTCTACCCCAGTGAGCAAAATAAAGTGTTCAGTTTGACATTCCAACTATCTGAAGAAGGCCGGATCGTACAACGGCCGAAACGTTGTAATAAATATGGCGACAAAGATGAGGACAATAGTCCGAATAATGTAAATATTGTACATAATACCTCATCTCAGAAATGTAGTCAAATTTATATATACATATATTCATTTTTAAGAAATGGATTTAAATCCGACATTTTTTATTTCTTATTTTATTTTGTTTAAACTTTATTTTTTATGGATATTCATAATCGAGTATAAGCTCTGCTTTTTTTAATTGAAAAGTATTTCTTATCCAAATACATTTTTGCAGAAGTTTTGTCAATATTAATAACTCACTTGCAAGATTCAAATTACAGAGAATCAATATTATATAAAAGTTCACATGTCCCTAAAGAAACTGTTATCCGGATCAAACCAAATTCATAAATAATTTTATTGGATATATAACAACATGCCTAAAAAGAAGACTCATGTTACATCTCTCTGACCATAGCTCAAATAGGTGTCAATTAAATACACATGCAGTTCTACCAAACTCTATCCGCAACAGAGTCGTTGATAATGCAAATATAATAGCCTCATGCACATGCTAAAACGACTAAAAATAATTGAAGCATTATTAATAAAATAAAAAAATAAAAAAAAATAAACACTCAATAATATCAACTGTGAACGTGGCTACAGTTTGCTGACCATTTTTGGAAAATAAAACTTTCTTTGGATACATGCATAAAATAAGCTATATATTTAGTTAAAGTAAAAATAAAATCATTCTTCATAATATAGCAGAAAATGCTGGAATACTGAGCATTTGTGCAACTTCCATATAATTTAAGTCAAGAAAAGAAAATTATAAGAACACAAGAAAAATTAAAAATAAAAATACTTAACCACAGTACGTTGTCAATTGTTTTTTTTATGAAACTTATGTAAAGGAGTCTTTGCTACTCAAATACAAAATTCTCTCTCTCGTGCATATATATATATATATATATATATATGTGTGTGTGTGTGTGTGTGTGTGTGTGTGTGTGTGTGTGTGTGTGTGTGTGTGTCCCTTAAGGAACTGTGTTTCTGATTAATCAAAATTCATCAATAATTATATTGGATATACTTCAATATGCCTAACAAGAAGACTCTCGTTACATCTCTCTGACCAGTGCCAAATTATGTCTCATTTAAATATACATGAAGACTTAACAAACTCTGTCTGCCACATAATCGTTGATAAATACAACGGGAATAGCCTCACCCACATGTAAGAAAGGCTAAAAATAATTAAATCATTACTAATAAAAAGAAAAAGCCAAGAATCAATAATGTCAACTATGAACACATTTCTATAACTATGCATACTTACATAAAACAATCCATACATTCAGTTAAAAGTAAAAATAAAATTATCTTTGATAATGGCTAAAAGTATAACAGAAATCGCTCGAACATGCAGAACATTCAGACAATTTCTACATAATTTATGTCCAGAAAAGAAAAAAATGTGTGTGTGTGTGTGTGTGTGTGAGTTATGTGTCATGCCTGATACACGTTTAGGAGACCATGTATTGTTCTATACATGACTGACAAGGCAGATTTTTTCCCGCAGTAGGTTGCCAAATTTTTCTAATATTTACCCTTAGTTGGTGTGGGGAGAGAAGAAGAGGATTCGTACCTTTTCCAAGGTTATTAGCACGTAAATGAGTGTAATAAATTCGACTGGAATACGAACTCGGCTCTCCGATTCCTCAGTCCGAGCCGCTATCTATTACTCGAACGTGCCCCATATATATATATATATATATATATATATATATATATATATATATATATATATATATATATATATATATATATATATATATATATATATATATATATATATATATATATATTTTTTATAAATTCATGAATCATTCATACAAAAAAAAAAATATAGAGGTTAATGAATTAAATGGCGAGAATACTTCGTCGCAAACAATATAAATAAGATATATCAACCCCGAACCTGTTTATGAATGATATGATCCCCGTTTATAAATTCCAGTTGCATAAGGTCTTTTTAATTTTTTACAAGCTTTCGTCTGTTCCTACAGACATCATCATGTATGGAAGTAGATTTTGTTCTTGTTTTTACTTCTCAGTAATAAGAGGACAACGAAAATAGAAATGTAATCCGAAAAAATGCTATGAGAAATGTGTTATTGTTCTGAAAGTTTGACATTACTGTAATTATTGAACAATATAGTTCATACCATATTCATGGAAAATCTACCAGTAAAAAAGAATTTTCTTATTACTATATTTGTACAAAATCGCACAACCTTAAAATTTAAATTCAAACTCAGCGTTGCGACTGCACGTTGACGAACTATTCTCGCCATTTAAATCATTAACCTCTATATTTGTTTTTTGTATGAATGATTCATGAATTTATAAATTATATTTGCACATTTTAATTGAGATTAAATATATATATATATATATATATATATATATATATATATATATATATATATGTTGGAGTAATGGATACTTCCAGAAAGTATGCAATATATTACAGGATACCAAAATATTCTTTGAAACCATGAAAAATGTGTGAAAGTTCTATGTACTCTCTATATATATGAGAGGGGCTTCTGGACAGTCCCCTCACAGAGGAAGACGAGACTTAAAACGATATATGTACGGTTATTTGGAAGAAGGCTGAGAATATCATGGATTAAGCATTTGCTTAAGTAGGATGTTTTAAGGAATATAGGGAATAAAGTATAAATAAATAATTGTTGTTACTGATAAAAAAGAGATAGCTGACATATCTAGAACATGTGTGTAAAGAGACTTTGGAGATTTTGCCACGCACAAGACAAAATATAGGCACGAAAATTAAGAGAAATCTACGGACAACCTACATAAAGAAATTACGATTTAACGGTCACTTTTGTCGTGTTAGATGTTTAATGAAAAATATTCCGTATTCTCAATAAATTTTCCCGTTTTAATAGCTAAATGTTGTTTCCTTCCCGATGTCTACATTTTTATCTCTTTGCCTTGTATGTATCATGCGCTTTCAAGTGATAAATAACGTTACAGAATGATAACAAGGGTTAGAAGAGATAACAAAAAGACAACATTACTAAGAGCTGCAAAATAAAGGAAATTGTGGGAAGCCATGATAGCTAACGTCCTGAAAGAAGACGGCACATCGATGGAGAAGAAGAAGTCTAGATTAACATTTAGGTCTAATCATTTTACAGTTGAAATATCTAGATGCAAATGCATGTTCTATGCTAACACTCTCCCACTTCTCGCTTGCATTTCAGTCAACTTTCATCTTCAGACATTCAAATGAAATCTCAGTCGTTATAATCTTTCTTATTCTTCTCTCTCAATAATGTTTTTTTTTTCTCATATTCTCGAACACTCAGTAATCCGCTGTATCTTAGTTGTTTGATTACCTTGCTTGGGGTGAAATGATTAAAAATGAAATACAGACTAGAACGACATGCAAATTTTTAAATGCATTATCAACCATTATCATTTGTCGTCCTAATTCGTGTCACTTTATTGTTCTCTGTCCATAGGTTTTTTTTCTCTCTTATACTTTCACTCTTTTTGTCTTGGTGATTTTGCTTGGGGATTCTTTCAAAGAAGGCTAAAAATATCAGGGATTGAGCATTTTTTAAAGGAATATAGGGAATAAAAGAAAATTGTTGTTACTGATAAAAAAGAGATAGCTGATATTTCTAGAACGTATGAGTAAATAGACCTTGAGGAATTTGCCATCCACAGGAAAATTAGGAGAAATCTGCGAATAGCCTACACGAAGAAGTTACGATTTAACTGCTACTTTTATCGTGTTAGATGTTTAATGAAAAAGATTCTGTATTCTTAATGAATGTTCACGTTTTAATAGGTAAATGTTGTTTCCTTTCCGATGTCTACATCTGTATCTCTTTGGATTGTATATAATAGTGCAATACGCTATCCGGTCGTCCAAGACTTCCAACACCGCGGCTGGTCGCTGAAGTGACCGCTTCAATCCAGAGCTAACCTTATCCCACGTTGTGATTTAAGTTTGATCATAAGGAGGCCAAGATCGAATCGTCGTAGGTATCTCCGTATTGGGCTGGTGTAAGCAGGATGATGACGTAAAAGAAAAAAATGAAACTCGAATAAATTGAACCAAAGTAAATACTGTTTTTATATCAGTTCTCCGTAAATAATTGGTTTATATCAGAGTTCACATGCAATTAAATCATCAGCTCAGTCCACATCTAAATCGGAATTGATACTATCGCCGACCTGGCAAAAGTCTGGTTTGCTGTTGTTGGTAGAGTTTGGCACAAGGCTGAATTCGGAAGATTCCCTTCTGTCTTCTGCCTTTATTTATGTCTCCTCTGTCCCGACTTGTCTGTCTTCTGGCAAATTCGATTCGCGCATTCATATTTACCGACATCATTTTTGGGAATTCCCTTCTCTCAATCTCTCATATCATGATACCTCACTAAACCTCCTCCGTGAGTGGCTTAACCACACACCCGTCTGCTGTCTCGATTTACTTCAGGCCAGAAGAAAGAATCAACTCAATATTCCTTGTTTAATAAAGTGAAGTTTCCGTTTTACAGCTTGCATTTGCAGCTGTGTGTCAAATAAAATTGCCCCTTAAGCCTGGGTCACTCTTTCATTGTTCAAACTGCTCGACATACAATTCAAGTCGTTTATGTGTGAATTAAAACCTCACTCCTTCTCGCAGATTTTCCGTATGAACCCTTTTCGTTTCAATGTCTCTCAGCACATAGCACCTTCTTATGTTTTAACAAAACTTTCTTCCGTTTTACCGCGGCAAAGACAACTAGTATCACATGTATATATTATGCACTTTCAAGTAATAGAGAATGTTACAGAATGAATAGGTTCGCCTAAAATAGCAAACCCAACCGTACTGGCCAGAACGCTGACATCCCCACCCGCCGAGTTCAGTGGCGGCGGCCTCAAACGTGTAGGCGTGGAATTCTGACTGTAACGAAGTGTCTTTGTTTAAGTTTAAATATAAGACGAAAAGCGCACAAATACTTTTGCGAGGATGGTGCATTTAAGAGGCCTCACTGCTCCGAGTTTTTTTTAGGTGAGACAATCCACAGCGTGGTGAAGGGCAGCTGGCCAATTTGTTGACATACGCCCTCTATATCTGCTTTTACTTCTCGCTTCTTCAAGGAAAGAAGCTTTTGCTACTGCGATTCACCAAATGAATATAGTCCGTCGTTCATTAATTCTGTGATACAGAGCTGCAGACTTAAGTATTAACATTCTTAGATCATTTTCTGTTTCCATATATTCAGTGTAACACTCATTTTTTTAAAGTTTAACACACACACGCACACATATATATATATATATATATATATATATATATATATATATATATATATATAATAAATAATATAGAGGCGACAGTCAGTTTCATGCTAGATGCAATTATCAGGACACGAGTGCTGTTATTTTTCTCGGCTATTTATATATACGGGTCAGTGGTGCATTGTGGGTAGTCTATTTTGGCGGTTATTTTACCGGAAGTCGTTTATTTGTTTTTTTATTTATTTGGCTAAAATCATTTTGCTTGTTTTTATTTTTATTTTTTAGTTCTTATTTATTTATTTATTTGTTTTGTTTTTTTAAATTTAATCGATGTTTTTATTAACGTAGTAAAAATTTGTTTATATCGCTTATTTAATACTTTTGTTTTGGTTTGGGAAGATAATTAAAGCTATTTATTCAATTTTGGGGTTGATTGTTGTAGTTTATTCTAACTTTTATGTTGGCGGGAACAGTTTTTAATTTTTTTATTACTTCATGTATTTATTTGCATTGATTATCTTTATTTGTTTTTTCTAACGGTTAATTTCTCGGGATCCGTTTGTTAGTTTATTTATTTATTTGGATAAATTTATTATACTTATTATTATTTATTTGTTATACCGTATATTTTCTCTATTTGGTTTTCAATTTTTAAGTAACGTAGTATTTTTTATCGTTATATGACAGTTATAGCTATTTTTTCGATTTTTGCTTTGAGTTTTATTGGCTAACTAATATTTTAGTCATAATGGTTTGCAAATTTGTTTATTATTTACATTATTTATTTGGGTTCATTGATTTTGCTTCTTATTTTTTCATCTATTCTAACAGGTGTGATTTGGTAATTTGTGTATATCTATATATATATATATATGTGTGTGTGTGTGTGTGTGTGTGTGTGTGTGTGTGTGTATATATTTGAATAAAAGACAGGCCACGTTAAGATTCCATGTAATAAGCTATTTCACCATAACCCCCTTAACAGGGTTCTGGATCATCAGACTTTACTTCCAAAAGTTGAAATGAAAAATGAAAAGAAATTCACACGTTTTTTACGGACCTCGTCAAGTATACGTAAAATTAACGAAGTGAGGAAGTGAGGTGGGAGAGAGGATATGAGTATGTCATATGTATCATTTTAGTTTCCTATTTTAACCCCAGTGTGTCGGCTAGATGTTGCTCAAATTTAACGCGTCTCGTCTCTAGATATAGATGGCTAAGGGGTGAATGATAAGAACGACATTAAAGGAAGAAGTTACAACAACCTCAATCAATTACACGACAGGTTGAATTTCTTTTCATTTTTCATTTCAGCTTTTGGAAGTAAAGTCCGATGATCCAGAACCCTGTTAAAGGGGTTATGGTGAAATAGCTTATTACATGGAATCTTAACGTGGTCTGTCTTTTAATCAAACATATCTGCTCTGAATTTTACATTGAGCTCTCTGATATCATCCTCCTCAGGTCTACCCATACGGATTACCTAAGTTTGCATAAACTATATATATATATATATATATATATATATATATATATATATATATATATATATATAATTTTTAAAGCTATGAGTTGTAAGCGTAATTTATAATTACAGATAATTTAATACTAGATACATTGACCCGAACAGGTAATATCAGGCCTAGACTTTCTCCAGTGTATGATATTTAATCTATTTCAAATAACTTAGAGGAAAGATGAACGATAGGGTTGATTGCTTCCAAAATTTTATCAGAATATCTTCTTTCGTATGTTCCATTTGTTTAATCTATTTTTCTAAGTTAAGCCTTAAAATTCACAAGTCATCGAATCAGGTATAATCGAATTGTTTAATGGAATAGAGCCAGCGATCCAAGTTCAATTTCCGTGCCACCCTGTTGCTTTCATTTTCGCATACATTTGGGAAAAGTGCATCCGTCTCCGCTCTCTCTGGATATGGTAGACAGGTTCATCAGTCTAAGACAAAGGGAAACATGATTTCCGAAAAGTGGATAACAATATGTACATGGTTTCCGCTAGCTTTCCCAATAATGCATGGCAACTCACAGATAATAAAAATGGAAGCTGTGGAGAACCTGATCGCCTGCGTCTTGACGCGATATAGCATTAAAGTTTCAAAATAAAAGGAAATCTCCTCGGCTTGAAGAACTAAAAATGTTTGGAAAATAAGAAAATGTTATTTCCTTTAAAATTCTTCCCCAAAATATCTTCAGCGTAACATTTGTTTATGCGATGGATAAATTGTCGTTTAAATGATATCTCACTTTAAAAGATATATTTACCAAAATTGCACAAAAAAGAAATATCTTGAAATACTAAAGAGTAAATTCATTAAATAAAATCGTGATTGGCTTCAACCACGGCTTCTAGACTACTTCTCTATTGAACCTCTTCTGGGTGGTCGACTTGTTGGTGAATGCTGCCATAATAATTGCCTTCAGTTCATCTTTGGGGTTATAAGGAGTTTTTTGGTCTCTCGCTCAACTGCGTAATAATCAAGGGGGTTGCAGTCTAAGGAGTTAAGTGACCAGATGTAAGGGAGGGGTGTCGTCGCAATAATTGTTTGACTGCCGTGACTGGGTTCTCCTGCTGGTGTGCAGTATCAATTTGCGAGACATAGGGTCTCCCAGTAGCCAGTCTCTTGAACCAGGGCAGCACTATCTCCTCAAAGCACTTGATGCAGGCCACCGTGTTGAGACTGAGGTTCTGTGGAAAGATGAATGGGGGCATAAAGTCGCCATCATTAGTGATCACTCGAATCCCTATGATGTTGACTGGATGTCATCCAACTCTTTTTTTTCTAATACTGGGCATTGTCCTCAAATTGGCACCTAAAGACTCTGAAGAATTCGTATTGCAGCTTCCGGACGAATTCCAAGCAGGACACTCTTCCGTTTCCAAATTTCTGGCTGAATGAACTGCGTCATGGTGCTTTATATCTTCCAGACGGTGTCCACCTGTGCAGTTGACCAAATAAAAGAATAAACAACGTGCTTGCACGAAATTAAAGATATAATATCGCGACAATTTACCCATTGCATAGTGTATTTCTGAGATGAGGTATTGAACTATTTACACTATTTACAATTTTAGGACTGTTTTCATCATTTCTATAGTCAGATTCATGACGTTTCGGCCGTTGTACGCGTCTGCCTTCTTCAGATGATATACGTCAAGATTTCAAAACGAATCCTTTCTTTAGAAAACTGTAGTAGATTGTTCTAGTTCCCATACATTTTTGGGTATCTCAGTTCCAGTTAATTCCATTTAGTAACTCAACTCTCTTTGTTCCCAATGCTGTGGCCAAGTATTGGACTCTCAACTCTCCAAGTCTTTTTTCCCCCTGCTGTGGCCAGGTATTGGACTCTCAACTCTCCAAGTCTTTGTTACCACTGCCGTGGCCAAGTATTGGACTCTCAACTCTCCAAGTCTTTGTTCTCTCTGCTGTGGCCAAGTATTGGACTCTCAACTCTCCAAGTCTTTGTTCCCTCTGCCGTGGCCAGGTATTGGACTCTCAACTCTCCAAGTCTTTGTTCCCCCTGCTGTGGCCAAGTATTGGACACTCAACTCTCCAAGTCTTTGTTACCACTGCCGTGGCCAAGTATTGGACTCTCAACTCTCCAAGTCTTTGTTCCCTCTGCTGTGGTCAAGTATTGGACTCTCAACTCTCCAAGTCTTTGTTCTCTCTGCTGTGGCCAAGTATTGGACTCTCAACTCTCCAAGTCTTTGTTCTCTCTGCTGTGGCCAAGTATTGGACTCTCAACTCTCCAAGTCTTTGTTCCTCTGCTGTGGCCAAGTATTGGACTCTCAACTCTCAAGTCTTTGTTCCCTCTGCTGTGGCCAAGTATTGGACTCTCAACTCTCCAAGTCTTTGTTCCTCTGCTGTGGCCAAGTATTGGACTCTCAACTCTCAAGTCTTTGTTCCCTTTGCTGTGGCCAAGTATTGGACTCTCAACTCTCCAAGTCTTTGTTCCCTCTGCTGTGGCCAAGTATTGGACTCTCAACTATCCAAGTATTTGTTCCCTCTGCTGTGGTCAAGTATTGGACTCTCAACTCTCCAAGTCTTTGTTCCCTCTGCTGTGGCCAAGTATTGGACTCTCAACTCTCCAAGTCTTTGTTCCCTCTGCTGTGGCCAAGTATTGGACTCTCAACTCTCCAAGTCTTTGTTCCCTCTGCTGTGGCCAAGTATTGGACTCTCAACTCTCCAAGTCTTTGTTCTCTCTGCTGTGGCCAAGTATTGGACTCTCAACTCTCCAAGTCTTTGTTCCCTCTGTTGTGCCCAAGTATTGGACTCTCAACTCTCCAAGTCTTTGTTCCCTCTGCTGTGGCCAAGTATTGGACTCTCAACTCTCCAAGTCTTTGTTCCCTCTGCTGTGACCAGGTATTTGACTCTCAACTCTCCAAGTCTTTGTTCCCTCTGCTGTGGCCAGGTATTTTACTCTCAACTCTCCAAGTCTTTGTTCCCTCTGCTGTGGCCAAGTATTGGACTCTCAACTCTCCAAGTCTTTATTCCCTCTGCTGTGGCCAAGTATTGGACTCTCAACTCTTTTGAGTCAAGTTACTTCTACCAAAGCTTTTATTTCAACGTATATCATCTGAAGAAGGCCGATGCCTACAATGGCCGAAGCGGCGTGAATATGACAATGAGGATGAGGGCAACATTTCGAACAATGTAAATAGTGTAATATGTTCAGCTCAATTCACGAAAGGAAAAACTCGATTCGAAAAAACTTTTTTCTTCAACAGTGACTTACAGGAGGAATAAATATACAAAGAATATTCTGGAAAGTTCAAAAGGATTTCAAACGTGAAAAAAAAAGTTGTACATTTGTGCAGGTTTTGGGAATGTGTTCAGGCTGAGAATTTTTTCTTTTTGCCATTTCCTTGTATGAAGTAAACAAAAGAATGCTATAAGTATTTCTATTCTAGAGAATTGGCATTCTTGGCAACAGGTTCGTTGCTGCAAGCAGTGGTATTATTTTTAAGAACTGCTGTATTCCCAGTAAAAATAAATAAAAAAAAGCTTCCGTAACAGAATTCACATTACTTGAATTAGTGGCTTTCGTGTTAGACTCTATTACCCAATTCACTCTCTCTCTCTCTCTCTCTCACACACACACACGCATATATATATATATATATATATATATATATATATATATATATATATATATATATATATACTGAATTAAACATCAAAATGCCGGACAGAAACGGTGAGCCAAAAAAATCGATGAAAGAAAGGAAAATCAGGAGAAAAAACCTAAACTGCATTATTTCAGAATGTTCTTTTACTCTGTTTTTTTTTGTTGTTGTTGTTTTGTTTTTTTTTTGTTTTTTTTTTTTTGTCTACTTAAAAGTAAAAACTTTTCGAGTAATAACATTGTTAATTAGACCATCGATTTATGCATGTGGGCGAAAGGTAACATGTTTTTTTTTTGTAGCCATAAATGTTACGAATCGCTTTTTAAGAAGAAAATCACATATAAATACCTTATTGCGTCAGTCACACTTTCATTTATTCCCGAGCATTGGCAATAACTTTATTCATATTTTTCAATATATCCCTTGAGTGAAATCTTTAGAGAGGCTTTTCTGTAATAAAATCACTTGTACAGCTGACTCTCGTAAAAATGTTAACAATCCATTTCGAACAGTATATATATATATATATATATATATATATATATATATATATATATATATATATTCCCGGCATGAAGTGATCGGATGTCTAGCCACCCTGATGAACTGTGATAAAGCGAAACAGTCTATCTGTGGTTGACGGTATATATGTGTGTGTGCGTGTGTGTGTGTTAAAACAAGGTCTAGCTCTATCAACGCGTGACACTACTTTACCAAACAACAGAAAAATGACCCTGTGGAGAAATTTAAAAAAAAGAACGTAAATAATATCTAATGGTTATATCCACTTTGGTAGGAAGGGAATCTACCCACTGCTAATGCTCAAAAACATCCACGAAGCTAAGGCGTAAGAGTTTAATTGTTCGCCAAAATGGTAAGTTCATTTCTAGGTATGAGTCAGCATATTTTACATAATATAATATAGTATTCGCTGCATAACGCTTATCCATAACTTCTACTGTCCAGTTTTTTTTCAAATAATTTAATATATTTTTATGTAAAATTTACATTATACGTATAATAGATTTGTTTTGTTGCTAAAAATTACATTCATAAAATCTGTGCGCATTTCCAATGGATTTCTATAGTAAAAGTATTTCAGAATAATTATAGTAATTCTTGTCCAGTGAAAATCATTCAGTCCTGATTTCCAATTTATTTCTATTGCAAAATAATGATCAATTCCTTTACATTATACATCTAATCGCCCTATTCTCTCAGTCATGCTTGCATGCCTGATAATCAGTAGATTTGCAATGCATTTTATATAGTATTAGCGATGCATTTAATTATAGATATAGTCGCCTTATTGTCAGTAATGTTTGCATTATCATCAACTGTTTTTATCTTTGACTATTGACAAATGTATCTTGATTTTAATACAAAACATCCTGGTTGCGTGCGAAAATTGTAAAAACATATCAAAAACTGCATATCTTGATTATTTATTTTTTCATTGCATAAAATGATTATCTTTCTTTGGAGTAGTAAGGAAGTCATAGTGGGAATGCCAATGATTATTGCTACGAAAAGTTACAATTATGTCTACATTCTTTGGTTTGGTTTATTTTGTTTAAGGGCATATCAACCTCAATGGGTTATTTAATGTCAACAATATATTTAGGATAGATTCGTATGAATAGAGTATGTATTCTTTGTTTTAGATTGGTTTGGTTTATTTTGTTTTACGGCATATCAACTTCAAAGGGTTATTTAATGTTGACAAAAAATTTATTGCTGGTAATATTTTGTTTTGTTAAAAATCTGTTTCTGGTAATATATTTCCTTCAAAATTGTATTGCTGGTAATAATTTTTTTTCAAAAAAGTATTGCTGGGAATAGTTAACGATTTGCCCATAGCTGAGACCCTAACAGGTGCTACCACCCCGGGTCAGGGTGAACTTAGTAACACCAGCAATTAAGAGGTGGTTCCACGCTCCTCAAAACCTCCTGATCAGAGGCTTTGCTGCTAGACGTAGTCTAACGTCTTACCCAGGACACGGATGTAGTTTAACGTTTTACCCAAGACGTACATCCTTTGGATTTGCAGGTAAGTGTAAATGTTATCGGTGTGAGATTTGGAATCAACGTGTTGTTTTCATCTTACGTCTGTGTTCATTGTATTGTTTTCACTTTTGTGGTGATTTATCCTCGATAATACGCCAGGTTACAACTCCAGATTTCTGCAAAATTTGTCCGATTTGTGCTCACATGTCCTGGGGGAGAGCTTTTGAAAAAAATGAAATACAGCAACCTGTTCTATTTAAACATATTTAATATCTCGACTAGAAAAGTAAATAAACGAAAAAAAAAGTATTTGCATAAAATATGCCACTGCGCACTTAACTTAGGAGAAAAGGCGCTCGACGAACTTGTTATCAGTCCTTGTTGAAAACAAGATACTTTTCATTCTACGGTTAGCTTCTTTAGATATAGTATTTTATTTTAGGTTGTCTGCTGCGTTCTTCTGCACTTTGATGCCACTGATAATGTTTTGTTTCGTGTTGCCTGGATAACGTCGTTGAAGAAAAAAAAAGATTACGTTTCTTTTTTAATTTGGTGTTCATAGGCAAAAAACTGTTGAAAATATTATCTAAGCTTCGTATATTTAGAAAGGACATTAGAATAATCTAGAAATTATACTGGGAGCAAACCGACTATATACGGATAGGAAAAGAATTCAGTAAATATGCAAACGAAAAAGGAGTGTAAGACAAGGGTGAATCTTCTCACCGGACGTATTCAACCTTAACAATGATGTGATTCTGTGAGAATTATTGTTTCTACCAGGATTTATCATAGGCGTCCGAAATGTTAACAACATTGCGTATGCAGATGACAAAGTATTGACAGCAGACATAGAAAGAAAATGCAAGAACCTCTGCAGAAGATAGTAAAGAGAAGCGAGACGAAAGTCCCCAAACATAAATTAGAAGGTGACAAAATATGGCTGTCAGCAAAAAGAAGATCCCAACATGCGAATTAAAAATTTGGGATGTCAAAATCAAGCTAGTACAAAAATTTAAATATATGGAGAATGTCTTACCAGAGGACGGAAGTTGCAACACTGAAATCTGTAAACGCATTGGGATAGAGAATTATGCTCCCCAAAAGCTAAGTAAAGCACATCCAAGCTTACAGCTCCTGATATTCCCAAGCAGTTACACATCCAGGGTCGACGTTATTTAATTTCGATTGAAGGTGAAAGGTGAGCAGAAGTTGTAGCAACTCCTTCGTATATCTAATCATTCTCATAAAAGATCGTCTTCAAACATCAAAATGTTTATTCGTTAATTAAGCTAAATACATATTAGTAATGTATATTAGGGGAAAGAAACGTTCATTATTTTCTAGAAGCCTACAGATTATGCAGAAAAACGTCCCATTCCATGACTTTTTACTTACTTCGAATATGCAACTAGAGGACGGACATTTTTTTAGGCATAAAATTCTTGTCAATCCGTGAACATAATGACTTCGATCTTTGCTAGATGTCCATTATTATAGCTTCATAACGTTTTAACCTACGCTATGACCTGTAAATCACTATAGTTAATTATTGATAAAAAATAACGAAGGAAATTTAATCAGTTAAAATGTTACTCTATTTTTCTGTAGCACATTATGAGCTACGATTTTGTCAAACCTCCTGAACTGACTGTTGGCTCTTTCATTTGAGTTTGAATTCAATAATCTTAATCAAATTCTATTCCTATAGTCATGCAATTTCGTTCCTTTTCTGTGTACATTGCAGTTGATTCCGAGCGATGAATAAAAACACAGCGCTCATAACACAAAGGAACGTTCCCGCGTACAGAATGAATTTAAATGACTCAAATCCTCCCTTTTGATATTATAGAAGAACTGAGTACATTTGACGGTTCCCATAATGCAAAGCTACGGGTATGCGTATCCCAATCATCTTACACGTACAAAATCGATTTTGTGTCTATATTCTTCCTTTCTTCCTTTTTCTGTCGATTTTCTTTTTCCGTGGAGATTCGTTTGATCTCTTTATCTTTTTCTTTTCTTTCTTTCTTTTCTTTCGCTTTTCACTTTTAACATTCATCTTCCATTTATTGTTATAAACTTTCTTTTCTTTGTACTTCCTTTCCATTTTTTTTCTTTTCTTGTCTTCGTTTTTATTTTTTGCTTGCTTTCTAATTCATCTTGTCTTTACTCTTCGTTTTTCTTTCTTTTTCCTTTCATCTTACTCATTCTTCTATATTTCTTTACTTTTTCTTTCTTATTTTCTCTGTTTTTCGTTCTTCCTTGTCTTTTTTTCTTTTCTTATTTCTCTTTATATTTCTTTATTGTTCTATATTTTATAATGTTTTCTTATTTTCTTCTTCCTTTTTCTTTCTCTTGATTCCTGCTCTACGCTTTTTCTTCCTTTGCTTTTGTTTTCTTTGTTATTGTTTCTCCTTTTATTTTTCCTTTTCTTCTTTCTGTTTTTTCTTCTTTTTCTTTTATTTTATCTTTCCTCCTGTATTTAGTATTCCTTTTCATCTGTTTTTCTTTTTAATTCTTCTGTCTGCTTTTGTTTTCATCTTTATTCGTTCTTCTTTTTTCTCTTTTCATTGACATCTTTTTTCTTTCTTTTCTTCTTCTCCTTACCATTCTAATTTATTCTTTCTTTCTTTCCTTCTTTTTTATTTATTTATTTCTCTTTTATTCTCTATTCTCTTGGAAAAAAGAGGCCATCTTGACCCAGATGTAAAAAAACCACTGCTATAGCGATGGTACTGATTGCAAGTTATAAGTGCTTCAGTCCGCTTATTGTTGCATATTTACATACAGGACAAACAGCATTGGGTGCATTACCTAAGTAAATTTTATTAATCAGCCTAAGTCTTAGACTTAAGCTTGGATCAAACAACTACCAGGATATCTTCCTTTAAAATCCTCTGAAAATATATCAACCAAAGATATTTTAATAACTTTGATCAAAATAACAATTTCTTTGTACTACATGAAGCCATTTTTAAATATCTTGAAGTCTAGTTCTACCCAATAACTTTTTCTGTATGTTTTATATATTTTAATTCAAAAAGAAAACTCGGATGAGTTCCACCACGGAATATGTGATCGAGCTACCTCTTCGTCACCGTTGGTACAGTTGGTATGCCGTTTGCCTTCTATCGTAACTGATCCGGTTTCAGTTCTCGGTAGTGGATGCGCACTGCTGATGAGTCCCAAATATATTTCTACATTCTGTTGAGGTTTCTTCTAGACTCGACAAATTAATTATGATTATTTCAAATGCTCCTAATTATTTCTATCACTTGTATATCCTTGCTTGAATCGGCTTCTAATGCTCTGGACTAAGCTGCTTTGGGATAGTAGTCATAGCTAACTATGGTTAAAGAGAAGCTCTCAACTTGGTATCTACGCTGAAGACACTACCACTCATTCCTGTCTTGACAGTAAAGCTTATCAGTCCAACAAGCTCAAAATGGCAGCCGATGTCAAAAACGACCTCAAGTCTGTAGTTAACTAAGGCTCAATGGATCGTTAATTTTAATCCTTCCAAAACTAAACTTTTCTCTATTAATCATCTGAGAGACTCCTTGCTTCCTTCCATCAGCCTGGCTGATGCTATTCTCCAGGAAAGTCACACGTTGCGCCTTCTCTGACTAACGTTCTCAGCTGATATGAAGTGGAAAAACTATATTGAATCCATTTCTAGGTTAGTTGCTAAGAAAATCGGTTCACTATCTCGAGCGAGACAATTTTTCTCTCCCGAATCTATCTTACATATCTATAAGTCTACCATTTGTCCATGCTTAGAATATCGCTGGCACATACGGAGCGATGTCCCTGCTATATACACTAAACCCCTTGATAAAATCCAAAGAAGAATCTACAATGTTATTAGTCCTTTTTTTCTTGGCGCGTAGGCTTCAGTTACTTTCCCACCTCCGTAAGGTTGTCTGTGTATTTTCTATAAATACTTTCATGGTAATTGTTCGAATGAGCTCATCGCTATGGTACCTAGAGGTTTTGAATTTAAGCGCCGCGCTAGACTGGCGTCGAGATCTCATCAATTTACAGGTGAGCTGGCGAGATGTAGCCGTAAGTTCTATGCTAACAGTTTCTTCTCTCGTACTTCTCGCACGTGGAATTGCCTCCCGCCTCCATGTATTCCAGCCAACATCAATTTGAAAAAATTTTAGATGCAATGTCAATCGCTATCTACTGTCCTCTTGGTTACTCTCTAACCCTTCTGTTCATCATTAATGTTTCTGTTCTTACATCTTCCACACCCTGTAACTGCTTGTGCTTTAGTAGCATTACTGCCTTGCTTGGGGTAATTCTGACTAAAACATGAAAAAAGATACGTTAAATACCACATAAAATTTTGTTTGTATCTCATATTATCTAGCATTTGATAACCTCTTATGATTAGTGACCTTGTTTGGGGTGAATTTATTAAAAGAAAAATATTGATTCAAAACAGTTTGCTATGTTATCAAAGGACAACTATACATACCACATTATGGAAGCCGTTTTAATACAAGGTAAGCAACCAAGAATAGTAAAAAAAAAAAATTTCCGCCGGAGACCGTATAGCGAAGTAAGTGTCAAGAAATATAATTAGGTAAAACTTCACTTTGACAACTTTGAGCGACTTGAAATTGGTTCCAGCAAATTCGAAACGCAAGAATTGAAAAATTTAACAGAGAACGCTTTTATATATATATATATATATATATATATATATATATATATATATATATATATATATATATGTGTGTGTGTGTGTGTGTGTGTGTGTGTGTGTGTGTGTCAAAATATATAGAAAATAGGAAAGAACTCGTTAGGTAAATAATCCAAAGTTCTTTAGTATTTTGTTATTATTTAAAAAAAAAAGTGCTCGATACAAAAGTAGAGCATAAATATAATTATTTATTTAAAATATAATTTCAATGCTACATAAGAGTTCTCATGTTTCAAAACAAGAGCCGGAAACTTCAATATAATTATTTGAATTAAATTGAATTAAAGTACTAAGCTCTGTTCCATATTCAAGCGAAATTTTTTTTAGAATTTGAAACATGAGAACTCTTATGTAGCGTTGGAATCATATTTTTAAATAAATATTATATATATATATATATATATATATATATATATATATTAGCGACCTCCACTAAATTTTCGATACCTAAGGTTTAAAATGAATTTTTTTAAATGAAATATCATTCTTGAAGATTTCTTTTAGCTTTAATTGAAAGCTAAATGATTAAATTACTATTTCCATTAAGCAACCTACTTCACATTGAAATTATATTGACTGGAATCTCTACTTTTTGGTCACTTTCAGAAAATCGATAAAAATCAATAAATATAACCCATTTTGATAGACTGCCAACAAAAGTTAATTCTCAGTTTTAAAAATCTTCCAAAAATAAAACATTGTGACACATTATTTGTGGAAAATTGAAAATTTCAGGTTAAATTCATCTGGTTTTACTTATGGCATAAAGACTAATCAATACAGACAACTGAAATTTTTCAAGAACAGCGTTCCGTTTCAATATGATCACGTCGGCGTCACGTGGGCGATGTTGTGAAAACGTATTACTAAAATATTGTATTTTGAATGAAAAATAAAAAGAATTTTATTTTAATCTAAAACTTATATGTACGTTTGTCGAGCATTAATCTTAATTAGTCTTACTCCTATGTCCATCGTCTTTTCATGTTGAATTAAATATAGTCTAATGTTAATTATATTTTATGAATATGCCCTGAAGATGGTCTACTAGACCGAAACGTCCGACGTTGATTTTATATTAACATTAAAACAGCATAATTGCATAATAGGATTTTTGTTTGTTTTTTCCGTATATTTTTCTTTCATATATATATATATATATATATATATATATATATATATATATATATATATATATATATATTTTGATTGATTGGTTGATTTCAATATCTTTCCTTAATGTATATGTATATAAATGAGAGGGTGATGAAATTTCTCACTACGACAATGAAGTTAAAAAAAAAAAAATCAGACGTCTGCAACTTTGACATGATTTACGGATTCTGTTTAGGCAGAGTAATTTTAAGAGGAGATATCTATTCAAATGAGTCATAGGGCGTAATTGTAGGTCTGTGAAAAAAGAACTTAAATAAAGAATCCGATAAACAGGAAGGCAATATGGAACCAAACGTTAAGAAAAAAGACGGTGAGCGTCGTACCAATAATCACTGGAGCACTGAAAAGTTTTTTGTTTTTTTTATATATGTCATATACGCGTACTTTTGTCAAAATTGCTGAGACTAAAACACGAACAA
This sequence comes from Acanthosepion pharaonis, assembly GCA_903632075.3. Taxonomy (NCBI): domain Eukaryota; kingdom Metazoa; phylum Mollusca; class Cephalopoda; order Sepiida; family Sepiidae; genus Acanthosepion; species Acanthosepion pharaonis. The sequence goes on from CAHIKZ030004230.1 coordinate 1,187,529, forward strand.
AAATTGTACACTTTATGCAAATGATACTTTAAAAGCTATGAAATGTCAAAAGTGAAATATTCTGGTTGAAAGGATGACCCATTGTCAAGCCGACAAGGTGACGTTCAGTACAATCAAATCACGAGAAAAAACTGAGAAACAACAACATTGATGCTGAAGCTAGCTAATTTATTGAAAGGTCAACCAGATAAGGCGTTGGAAATAATTTCCACCAGATTGTTTATGTGAATCGCTTTGGTGCTTGGCGTAAATGTGCGATTTTTCTAAAATATAAAATAAAAATGCGGAACGAAAGAACTCATGGAGGAATCACTTCAAATATACGCTCTTAAGTAGGCGCCGGGAGGAGTCGTCAGTGATATACATTGACTTGGTTCATCAGAGAGTTTCGGGTCTTTCAACATCATACACCCCATCACCAAGTCGGCCCTCTGGCCTTTTAAATGAATTAGACGAAAATAGACCACGTATTCTGCATACCTGATTGGATGTTTGTAACAACCAATCCACTGCGCGAACTGCCTTTTAAATGCTCCACGGTAGGGACTTGCTTCTTTTCTTTCTTTTTTGATGCATAGCAGTATCAATGGATAACCGAGGAGACAATTTAACGTTCTTAAATTTAAACTTTATTTTTTATTTCCTAGGTTTGGTTTGATACCTTATTTTAAATATTTACGGTTTTGTGCTTAGTTGTAGTTGGGGTGGGGGGCTTAAACTCATTCCTACTGTTAAATTTTCATAGTTTAACCTGATTCTTAACATTAATACAGGTCAACTAACTTGCAAATAGACGTATTCGCAACTTTCAAATGATTGTCCATAAACATGTTGTGTATTTTAACTGTACACAAATAATATAAAAGATAAAATAGTCATTAAAATTATTTAAAAAACTATTTACACATTATTGGTGCCGGTTGGCATACAATAAACTATGAAATATTTTTGAAGTAAGTTAAATTACGAAAAAAGTGGGTGGAACGATCTGCCTTACAATATATTCATTTAACCTTTAAAGAAAAATAATAGTAATAAAATATGAAGGAAAGACAAAGTTTCTTATGATATATATATATATATATATATATATATATATATATATATATATATATATATATATATATATATATATATATATATATAAACTCAAAACCGATGAAAAATAAATTTATCTCATAAAATAAAAAAATAAAATAAAAATTATAACAATATACGAACACTATAAAGCGTTGATCGAGGAAAAAAAAACTATTTATATACACTACGTACGTGTTATGAGGACGATTAAAATATACAAAACTCGAAATAATCGTGTAAATTGGCTAAATTACGAAAGGAAAAAAAACTGGTTTATAATTAAAACCGTTTAAAAAATGCAAATGGAAGACAAAATGTCTTTCCAGGTATGTCGCGCTTAAAATCGCTAAAGGATAAATAAAAAAAAATACCGCATAAAAAAACTGGTTGGTTGGTTGGGTTTTATGGCATATCAACCACTGTGGGTCATTTAATGCCAAATTAATATATATATATATATATATATATATATATATATATATATATATATATATACACATACATACACATATACATATACGTATATTAAATATACAGTACTATCAAACATATAGCTGGCAACTTTATTTTTTCAAAAACACATAGCTGGCAACATTATTGTTTCAAAAACGCATACCTGGCAACATTATTGTTTCAAAAATGTATAGCTGGCAACATTATTGTTTCAAAAACGCATACCTGACAACATTATTGTTTCAAAAACGTATAGCTGGCAACATTATTTTTTCCAAAAAACGTATAGCTGGCAACATTATTTTTCCGAAAACATTATCTGAAGCCTTGCTGTTAGACGTAGTTTATAGTCATACCCAGAACGCGGATGTAGTTTATCGTCATACCCAGGACGCTATAAAACTGGGTATACATAAAAATACATATTTACAAATAACATACTTTACAAACTGACATGTAATGTTCATAGACTGTACTTGTACAATTCAAGTCGTGTATTTAAACATTTAAAATGATGTTTATATTGTTACCACATTGCAAGATAAATCATCAGTAATTTTGCCAAATTTTGGCCATTATTCAGACATTATTGTTGAGTTATTCAAATTCCTAGAACTTGGGCTCTTAGCTGAATGTAAAGTCAGCATCATTCACGATAAGGGGGAAAACTTCGCTGGACATTCAGAACTAATAAGTGAGTCTGGAAAAACAGTTGGTTAAAAAGAAAGGATTAATAATTATGATGCCCTGTAAAAGCTACGATTGGAATTGATGTATTTGTTATAAACATTCTGTAGAAAAGGGAGCAATCGATGAAAAGCGCCCGTAAATGAACAGAAATAGAAGAGAAATAGGTTTTGCTGACATTCGTTGTCTTCAGCAGGCACTGAACTATTAGGTAAGTATTTATTCCTGACTGAGAGATCTGTTTCTGCTATCTCTCGACGTGGTTGATACTAATCTTCAGGCGGGTAACTAGTTGTGCCTTCTCGAATCAATATTTACCCCTCACATGAGGTGGAAAGATTATCGTGAATCAGTTGCTAGGGCTGCTACTATGAAGTTTGTTTCAATCTGTCATGATACACAATTTTCCTCACGATTTACATTATTCGTACTATTGTCTTCATTTTTGTTGCCATATTTATCACAACGTTTCGACCATTGTACGCCTTCTTCAGGTGGTTGGAATGTCGAGCTGAATCTTTTATTTTGCTCGCCGGGGTAGACTGTTCTAGTTCCACGTGCCATATCTAATGGATATCAGTTATCAGTTGTCTCTAGTAAATTCCCCTCTCCAAGTTCTCCACTGCCTTAAACAGGTATTGAACTTACAATTTAAAGGCGTTGGTTAGATCCAGTGACAGGATCCAAGGAGTGGTGAGTTCAATATATGGTTAAGGCAGTGGAGAACTTGGAGAGGGAAATTAACAAGAGATAACTGATAATTGACATCTAATAGAGGGTTCAGTTTGACATTTCAGCCACCTGAAGAAGGCCGGAGCGTACAACGACCGAAACGTTGTGATAAATATGGCAACAAAAATGAGGACAATAGTCAGAATAATGTAAGTAGTGTACATAATACCTCATCTCAGAAATATAGACAGACAATTTTCCTCTTCAGAATCTATCTTATATATTTATAAGTCTGCCATTCGTCCATGCATTGAATATTGCTGCCAGATATGATCTGGTTCTCTTGGTATCTGTTTTCTTTTAAGCATTTCACCCCAAGCAATGCGGGAGTGCCACTAGCATACAAGGAGCTACAGAGACCGTAAGTAAGGTAAAAGACTCGGTATAGGGGGTGAGGAAAAGATAAAAAGGGGGATGAGGATAAAAAGAAAAGTGGAGATCAAGGCAACAGAAGATGTTGATTAACATTACATTAAAATTTTTGAAGATTATAGTAATCAGAGAAGTAATAGGAAGGGAGTTTCACTGTCGGGAAGTGCGTAAGGAGAAACTGTTGGAGAAGAAGAGGCAGCTTCGAGAGTAAAAGGGTGGAACGAAATGCCAACTTAGAAGCACACTTAAATTCATGCAGTCGGGGCACCAATGACAATACCTCGTCAGAGCAGTTGCCATGAAAGTATTTGTAGAAAAGACAGAAAGAAGCCACATTACGTCGGTGAGAAAGTGACTGGAGTCGAGACCCCAAGGCAAGACCGATCCCATTGCATATCAGTCTGTGCATTTTGTCGAGAACCTCAAGATGAACAGCGGGGCCACCAGACCATATATGGCACCGTATTCCATGCATGGAGGAATGGTAGATTTTTAGATGTGAAGGATGGACTCAGGCGAGAAAAACCTACTGGTACGGCACAGAGAACCAACTTTCCTTGCGGTAGATGCAGCTATTGATTCAATGTAGTTGTTCCATCTCAGGTTAGTGGGGAAAGTGAGACCAAGCAAGCGCAGTGAGGCGCTCTCGTGGAGTTGAGCATCAATTATGCTGATAAGAGGTAAGAACGTTTCTTTATAGCGAGTAAATGACAGTACTTACGTTTTGGATACATTAAAATTAGAGATTCTTAATAAAATCCAAAGAAGAATTTGCAATGTTATTGGTACTGACCTGGCATCTCACCATTCAATCTCTTTCCCACCGCCGTAATGAAGCTTCTTTTGCTTGTTCTATAAATAATTTCATTGTAATTATTCTGATGAGCTTTCTTCTATGGTAACTAAACTTACTGAATTTAGGTCTCATGATTATCACAGCTGAATTGGCTAGATATAACTGTAAGTTTTATATTAACAGCTTGTGGAAATCTGTTCTGGCTTCTTCCTTCCTCTATTTACTATTACCCCTCCACTGAGCCAGGATGCGACACAAGGTCAATTTGTTTTAAGGTGGGAAACCCGAGGGCCATAGCTGGTCTTAGCTTGTCATAGCCAGTCAAACACTTCGCTACAGAACAGATCCAAGTATTCTGTCCAGACAGCGAGCGAGGAAGGAAGCCCGATACTGCAAGCAGCGGGGAGGAGTTGGCCCGGCACGGAACAGATACTACAACCTTCCTAATCCACTTTGATCTTCAATAGTTTAAATGTAATGTCAATCGTCATTTCTTCTGTATATGAATGATATGATCCTTGTTAACCTCTATATTTGTTTTTCTGTATCAATCAGGGATTATATCATTCATATACAGGTTCGGGGTTAGTGTATCTTATTGAAATTGTTTGCGAAGATGTATTCTCGCCATTTAAATCATTAACCTCTATATTTGTTTTTTGTATGAATGATTCATGAATCTATAAATTATAATTGCACCTTTAATTGATATATATATATATATATATATATATATATATATATATATATATATGGTTCCAATAAAGTCACTATACAGTCACTTATAAGCAAAAAAAGCAATTTTTCCATAATATATATATATATATATATATATATATATATATATATAAGGTGACAATAAGGTCACTATACGGTTACTTATAATAAAAATCCCTGAAGCAGGTGGCTTGCAGTTCGAACAGTATCGGTAATTAATTTATTATTGTTTAGCATAGCATTTTATTGTTATTAACCAGAATTAGCCAGAACAATTTTAATAATAAATTTCTGGACTGTTGATTAATTGCTTTGTTTAATTGTTATTGTAAGTAGTGAAGTGACTTTATTGCCGCCCTGTATATATTTAATAAGAGATATTTTTTCTTAGCCTTTTTAAGTCAGTTAACTGGCGAAATGCAAATATTTTGATTCTCTTAATTTTTTGGCAGCTTCCTCTTTCTCTGTTATCACCCATTATGGAAATGTTGACCCAAGTAAAAAGTAGATAACAATGTTTTCAGTTTGACATCAGCTGCAGATAGGTCTGAATGCTTTAAGTGCAGCCTATCGAGAGCCAATGGTCAAGATGAAGACTGATATGTTATCTATCTATCTGTCTATCTATTATTTCATCGTCATCTTCATCATCCTTCGACCTCCCTATGGTTATTCGGAACTCCACTGATAATTCCTTTCTACACTGTTCGATCCTCTATTGCTGTCCCCAGATCCCTAAATGTCCAGCCCTGTGTCCCGAGCTATGGTGTCCTGGAAAGTAAAAACATTTCCAGAAGGATGCCATTGGAGTAAGGATGAGACGATATCCCTGTCCGCTCGGTTCGAACAGCAATCGTTTTTGTTTGAGCTTAAGAGATCTTGGTCTCAGTTCTACGTAAACTGTTTTAAGGATTTCATAGCATCTCCAAAAGATCTTCTGGACTTTTCTAAGTAAGTCTGTATATTTTCTCTCCAGTTGCCTTTCAAGACGTGCAGATAATGTCCAAGTTTCTGATCCATAAAGTAGTGGTTCAATCAATGTTCGAAAGGCTTGTAATTTTAAGGAGATTAGAAGGTTCGAGTGCCAAACATTGTGAAGTTATACGTATCCCATGCAAGAGCTTAGCGGATGTTGAAGTCTTTTGGCGAATCTGTTATGTGAGATCCAAGGTATTTGAAGTCCTCAGTTCTTACAAGAGAGTTGGGCTATTCCACGATCGAGTTTTGAAATTGTGTTAATATGATTAAACAGAATCATTTGATTCCCTTTCTCAAGACTATGTTGTAGGGAGTAGAGACTAGTGAAAGGACATGCCATGAATGATCCGTTCAGCAATGACGATAAATGTCTCCATAAACCTAACAGTCGGATATTATGTAGAGATAGATTTTCAGATGTCACCCCGTAGCATCTGCAAATCAGGACGGCCCCTGCTAGCCAACTGTTGCATCTATTTGGCCCCATTTCCAAAGCAATTATAGAATTTCTATTGCATTCGAAATAAAACAGGTGAAGCCCATTTCAGGGTCATAGCGCGTTATAATGAAACTGGCTGATGGTCGAGCAGAACCATCTATTGCGTGTCAGAATGAGATAAATGCTATTCTGACCCCCCCCCACACACACACACGAAAAGACACACACACGCAAAGATACACACACACACACACACACATGAATATGTTTTTGTTTTTTTTTTAATCTGGAGTACTATTTAGGAAGACCGTTGCGCGCCCCATGATTGCTGCAGTGAGATATCAGTTCACAATGGTCGCACAACAGTTGTAGCTTTTAGCTCCCTAAACAAATCTAAACACATACACAAATATATATATATATATATATATATATGATGATGATGATGATCATGTTATGAACTAAGTCCGACAACTATTTAAAAAAAAATATTTTATTAAAAAAACAGGCCATTTACTTAAATAGATTATATCTATAAAAAATAAACTATAAACGGAACATCCATACATACATATATATATATATATATATATATATATATATATAAATGATGATGATGGTACGAACTAATTCCGACAATTATTTAAAAAAATAATATATTTTATTAAAAAAACAGGCCATTTATTTAAATAGATTATATCTATAAAAATAACCTATAAACGGAACATACACACACACACACACACACACATATATATATATATATATATATTAATTTCTCTAGGAAATATAATATTATAAAGAAGTAATCATACAAAGAATTAATCAGTAAAATGAATGTAATTAATTGTGAAATCACTACGCTAACAGATTAATAAATTATTAACTTACTAACAACTCTGAATGACGCGATCCTTATATTTAAAATTATGCCATGGATTAGATGTTCTGTTACAAGTACTTTCGAAGAGAGTTGTTAGTAAGTTAATAATTTATTGATCTGTTTCGCCATTAATTACAATAATTTTACTGTTTAAATTTTTTGATAATTATATATATATATATATATATATATATATATATATATATATATATATATATATATATGTGTGTGTGTGTGTGTGTGTGTGTGTGTGTGTGTGTGTGTGTATTGAGCATTTACAAATTTACCATTCGGCCGTGCTTTTAAATATTCTTGCCATATCCAGTCTAGTTCACATGCTATCCTTCTCGGGGTTACTGACAAAATTCAAAAGAAGGATCTGCAATGTTATCGATCCTGACTTGACATCTCGACTTCAGTCATTTTCTCACAGACGTGATGTGGCCTCCCTCTGTCTTTTCTACAAATATTTTCACGGCATCTGTTCTGACGAGGTTTTTTTTTTTACCTGGTGCCCTGACTACGAGAATTTATGCCTGCTACTAGATTGACATAAATTTCCTACCTTTTACTGTTGAAATAGTTAAATGTAACCGACACTTCTATTCCAACAGTTTCTTTCTTCACACTTCCCACCTGTGGAACTCCCTTCCTCTTACTTGTTTCCCTGGAAACGACAGTCTTCAAAAATCTAAACAACGTCAATCGTCATTTTCTGTCGTCTTGAATCCCGTTTATCTTTTATCCTTTCCTCAATCTCTTTACCAAGTCTTTTATCTCACTTCCACTATCAGTAACCCCCTGCTTACTAGTGGCTTTCCCCCCTTGCTTGGGTTGAAGTAATTTATGACGATATTAGCTCTCGAAAAGAAATTAATTCGGTCGAGCACTATAGGGAAAAAACGTGAATTTGTAAACAGTTATTATTAGCGCTAATGATTCAATACTCTCCCAACCGATTCAGTTATCTAGATCAATGGCGTGATTATGAAAAAACGAATATGCAAAAATTCGCCTTTCTTTCTGCCGGGCGGCGATAGCCTATGGTTAGAATCTCCGACTGATTTGAAATCAGTCGGGTTTTAGTCCCGGCTTGAAGCTATCGGATGTCTAGCCGCACTGAGTAGCTGTGATACAGCGAAAACCATCTATCTGTGCATATATATATATATATATATATATATATATATATATATATATATATATATATATATATATATATATATTCAGTGACGGACTGGCCAGGGTTTCAGTTTGCCTCATGCCAAGTGTACACTGTATATCAAATACAAATTCAATAAAGAAACAAACACGAGCAATTTTTTAATAATAAAAAAGAAACAAGAACTTTATAACGGCATCTGCTCGCTTTCATTTACTCAATTCGAATGTCAGAGGACATTTTCAAATCTAAAGGTCATACTGACAAGGTTAAGAAATTTGGTATCTGAGCAGAATTTGGAATCATACATATTTCTAACCCCTGAAAAGGAATAGTTAGATGAATTGGATGCAGAACCAATTGTCTGCAGATTAGAATAATCACTTAGTGAACACAAATGATTGCTCTTAATAAAGTGGACCGCATGCAATGTTCTGTTGAGATTTTTAACTGTCTGTTAATATCTAAATTGTACAGTAAACTCTTTAAAATATCAACCAGTTACTTAAAATTAAAAATAATCAATTGTAATATTCTGTACTTATATTTGGTATCTTCTGTCAGTAATATGTAAAGTACGTGTATAATGTTATTTCTAATAAATACACATTTTTGTTACTAAAAGTTTAATTGTACCGTATTTTTTTATGTATATTTTTTAAAATGTTGTCTATTTGTTATGAAAATTAAATGATAGAATTGTAGTTGTGTATGAGCCATATTTCTCCCCTGGTAACCAATAATTTTAGATCCAGTCCGCTATTTATCTATTTATACATGCAGAGGGGAGTAATGATTAGAATGCCTGGTCTGATTCGCCATTTTTCCTGAGCAGAGAGTTCGATCTTCACCGGTTACGCGACAAAATTCGAGATTAAATAAACAAGCATAGATGTGTAAGCCGTAAAACAACCAAGAAATAAAGAAAAATTAACACTATATTATTATTATTATGAAAGCACAAAATGATGCGGAAATAATGAGCGAAGATAGTTTTGTTAATAATTACGAAGGAGAATTGATTTATATGCTCATTAGGAGCCCATACAAAAATCGACGGTAAATAACCAAGCCACGTATGGCATGTTGTAAAATCAGCCAGCTATAGCGATTTCCAAGCGTAGATTAGATGTGGCACAAGGCCGAAAGTAGAGGGCATCCAGTGAGGACCGAACTCACTACACAATCGTAATTCTTCTAGCGAGCCAAGCTTGCTAACCATTACACCGCCTCGAGGTACCCCAAAAAATCAGCCAGCTATATATTTATTTATAGTAGATTGAATAAATGACGGTGATTCTCAGACATTGTAAATTTCTTATATTTCTTCTTCTTCTATGTACCGTGTCCCTTCAGGGCGTTGGTGATCATGGCTCTCCACAATTTCGTGTCGCTCGTAGCTCTTAAGAACTTCTGTCTTTTTGTCGCCTGTCCCATATCCTGCTCCGCCATTTTCTCGCCTATCTTTAGTCAGTCCTGTGAGTATCAAATTTGCCAAGCCTATTGCTCATTATGTGTCCCAGAGACCTCAACAACCTCTTACGTATAAGTGTTATTTTCGTTGCCATGCTCTCTAGAACTTTGTCGTTGTTCACATGTTCCGTCCATGTTATTCTGAGCATCCTTCTATAGAACCACATTTCAGTTGCTTCATGTCTCTTCTTCATTTGTGA
>CAHIKZ030004230.1:1200000-1202500 GCA_903632075.3 Acanthosepion pharaonis
TTTTTACAAACTCCCATTTCCTTAGCCAGAGAGCTCAACCGAAAAAAAAATTTTCAGGAGTATATACATTATGACATGTGGTATGTTAAAAAATTACTCTATTTTCATCGCTCGGATTGTTGTCCTCAGGTTTATTGCCATATTCACGAGGTTTCAGCCGTTGTACGATCCGGCCTTCTTCAGGTGATATGCGTTGGAATATCGCACGGGCCCTTTATTTTAGTCCACGGGCATAAATTGTTCTAATTCCACGTGCCTCTTTTGAATATCTAATTTAATTTCCTTTAGAAACTCATCTCCCCAGGTTTTGTTCCCTCTGCTAGGGACTGGTATTGAACTCACAACTCTTTGTGTTTAGCAAATTTTTTGTTTACTCAACCAACGCTTTTATCCATAGAAACATCAGTGAGTAAAGTTCTGGAACATATATACCTCATGTCCCAGTAATCATATTTTCCAGAGCTCATATTTCTGTTATTGTTGTTTTTTCTCTAGCTCTCTATATTTCAACCCCATATTGTATTGTCTATGCTTGGACGACTTAGGAAGTTTTTGTGACCTAGCCTATGCTCTGATACCTTGAGTTTTCGTATATTCCAGAGATGATTTATGCTTATTATTTCAACTTCACAGAGTTGTTTGATCTCCCTTTTTACTCCATATATGATCAGCCATGTGATATATATATATATATATATATATATATATATATATATATGTGTGTGTGTGTGTGTGTGTGTGTGTTGTTTTAATCCTTTGTGTGTGAATTAATTTCTTGGTGGCTGTGAAATTAGTTGTAATTCCAAAATTTTCTTTCAAATAATTTTTAATCTGAAGTACATTCAATTTCACCTGTCCATTATATATATATATATATATATTAAGAAATGGTGGGTTTGGGCTTTAATATATATATATATATATATATATATATATATATATATATATATATATATATATATATATATATATTTTTTTATATATTATATATATATATATTTATTTATATATATATATATTATTTATATATATTTTATATATATATATATATATTATTTATTTTATATATATATATATATATATTAATTTTTTGTTATGTTTAACGTTGTTATTTTTATAGATACAAGTATTTAAGCAAATGCTCTGTTTATGATAAACAGTATTAAATAACATTTACCGGCCTGAATGTCCGAGAAATTTTCATAGAAAATATTCGTTCATAGACAGGATTCGAATGCATCCTATACGGAACCGCCATATACGCTGGCGTGCCTTGACCATGGCCACCATGAATACAAGGTCGAATTTACTGTTATAAACTACAATCTTATGAATATACATTCATAACTGCTCTGGCGTATCGAATGTAAACAAATGACGTCATATGTTAAGAAATGGACGAGGTCCGACAATTTATTTTATTAAAGACATTTTATTTATGTTTAACGTTGTTATTTTATAGATACAAGTATTTAAGCAAATGCTCTGTTTATGATAAACAGTATTAAATAATATTTATATGAATGTAGAAATTTTCATAGAAAATATTCGTTCATAGACAAATATATATAAAAATAACAACGTTAAACATAAATAAAATATATATATATATATATATATATATATATGTATGTAAATCTTTTCAGTGGCTGTTTCAAAATGAGTGTCGGTTTACCGTGAACGCCCCAGAGATCTATATATTCTTTTAAACTGTTTCGGAATGAATGTGTTATCGTATCGATTGTTAATGCGTTAAACCAATCAGAATGTTATTTCTATGCATATCACAAAGCTCTTTTGAAATATTCAATATGGATCACTGTCATGTCCGCAAGAGAAAAGAATACCCAGATAGGATAAGTGTGCGTAAAAATGGAGGTATAAATCTACCTTTAAAGACAAGATAAATAAAAGAATAGACAAAAGTAAAACAATTTTGGTAAACGCGTTTCGTTCCTGCAGGAAGTTCTACTTTGTAAGCTTCGTTTGCAATTGATTGATAGAGTTCCTCAGGGATGGAAACACATTGGCATGAAAGCCTTGTTTCTCCTGGAGTTTTATTTATTTATATAATATTATATACATTAAGCATTTCTTACTTTGACCTTATTCCACAAGTATTGAGAACATATTTGTTTGTTTGTTTGGGTTTTATGGCATCTCAACCACTGAGGGTTATTTAATGCCAAATCCAATTTATATATATATATGCCAAATATATGGATTTTAAATGTCTATTTTGTATGGAACATTTTTAGCAAGCTAGATCTTATTTGCTTGCTCACTGTAAAATAATCCTAGATATTTTTTTTTGTTTAAGTCAAGAATTTCCATTTGATTGTTGATTGTTGATTGTTTTGTTTAACGGCATCTCAACCTCAGTGGTCACTTTATGCCGAAAATGATTCTCTGAAGTACTTTCAATTTCACCTGTGACCATTATATATATATATATATCTGTGTGTGTGTGTGTGTGTGTGTGTGTGTGTGTAAGTCGACA
>CAHIKZ030004230.1:1207500-1232500 GCA_903632075.3 Acanthosepion pharaonis
TTGTTTAAATTCGATACATAGAGCAGTTATGAATGTATAAGATTCATGGAAGATATGGTTTATAAGCAGTAAATTCGACCTTGTCTGCTATAATTTTTTCATGGTGGCAGAGTGGTAAAGCACGCCAGCGTATATGGCGGTTCCATATAGGATATAGGTTCGAATCCTGTCTATGAACGATATATTTTCTAAGAAAATTTCTCGGACATTCAGGCCGGTAAATGTTATTTAATACTGTTTATCATAAACAGGCATTTGTTAAATACTTGTATCTATAAAAATAACAACGTTAAACATAAATAAAAATGTCTTTAATAAATAAATTGTCGGACCTCGTCCATTTTTTAACATATGACGTCATTTGTTTACATTCGATACGCCATTGACAGTTATGAATGTGGTGGATTCATGGAAGATTGTAAGTTTATAAGCAGTAAATTCGACCTTGTCTGCCATAAGGTTCATGGTGGCTGAGTGGATATCAAGGCACGCCAAATTAGATGGCGGTTCCATTTTTTTTTTAAAGGATGCAGGTTCGAATCCTGTCTATGAAAAAATATTTTTCTATGAAAATTTCTCTATATCCGGACATTCAGGCCGGTAAAATTATTTAATACTGTTTATCATAAACATGCATTTGCTTAAATACTTGTATCTATAAAAATAACAACGTTAAACATAAATAAAATGTCTTTAATAAATAAATTGTCGGACCTCGTCCATTTTCTTAACATATATATATATATATATATATATATATATATATGTATTAAATCTTTTCAGTGGCTGTTTCAAAATGAGTGTCGGTTTACCGTGAACGCCCCAGAGATCTATATATTCTTTTAAACTGTTTTTGGAATGAATGTATTTATCGTATCGATTGTTAATGCGTTAAACCAATCAGAATGTTATTTCTATGCATATCACAAAGCTCTTTTGAAATATTCAATATGGATCACTGTCATGTCCGCAAGAGAAAAAGAATAAGATGGGGATAAGTGTGCGTAAAATGGAGGTATAAATCTACCTTTAAAGACAAGATAAATAAAAGAATAGAATAAAAATAAAACAATTTTTGGTAAACGCGTTTCGTTCCTGCAGGAAGTTCTACTTTGTAAGCTTCGTTTGCAATTGATTGATAGAGTTCCTCAGGGATGGAAGTTAATTGGCATGAAAGCCTTGTTTTCTCCTGGAGTTTTATTTATTTATATAATATTATATACATTAAGCATTTCTTACTTTGACCTTATTCCACAAGTATTGAGAACATATTTGTTTGTTTGTTTGGGTTTTATAGCATCTCAACCACTGAGGGTTATTTAATGCAAATCCAATTTATATATATATATGCCAAATATATGGATTTTAAATGTCTATTTTGTATGGAACATTTTAGCAAGCTAGATCTTATTTGCTTGCTCACTGTAAAAATAATCCTAGATATTTTTTTGTTTAAGTCAAAATTTCCATTTGATTGTTGATTGTTGATTGTTTTGTTTAACGGCATCTCAACCTCAGTGGTCACTTTATTGCCGAAAATAAATTCTCTGAAGTACTCAATTTCACCTGTGACCATTTATATATATATATATATATGTATGTGTGTGTGTGTGTGTGTGTGTGTGTGTGTGTAAGTCGACACTGTGTTTAATACCAGGTTGTGGCAGACTGTTTCATTCTTGAATATATAGAAACAGACTGCCTGCAGTTAGTGTTGACCACAGTGGACATGAATATATTTACACAAAAATCTGTTCTTGATACTGATGAGCACAGTTAACCTTAAATATGGCTTACTTTAAAACTGTCTTTTATCATATATATATATATATATATATATATATATATATATATATATTTAGCAAACACAGTAAGTGCTTATGTGTGTGCTTATATATATATACATATATTATTTAAATATGATCACGTGATCATATTTAAATGGAACCCTGATCTTATAAAAGATTTCAGTTATCTGTTTGGATTGGTCTTGCTCTTATGTCCATCGTCTTATTCATGTTTAATTGAATATGGTCTAATATTAATTATGTTTTATGAATATGTCCTGAAGATGGTCTATTAGACCGAAACGTCCGACGTTGACATTATATTAACATTAAAAAAGCATAAATGCATATTAGGAATTTGTTTTTTCCGTATATTTTTTTTCATATATATATACACTGCAAAATAATCCTAGATATATTTTTTTTAAGTCAAGAATTTCCATTTGATTGTTGAGTGTTGATTGTTTTTGTTTAACGGCATCTCAACCTCAGTGGTCACTTTATGCCTAAAATGATTTTGAGTGACTTTAAAAGTCAAAAACGCATAGCTTTTTAAACATTATGGTTTCAAAAACGCATAGCTGGCAACATTATTGTTTCAAAACGTATAGCTGGCAACATTATTTTTCCGAAAACATTATCTGAGGCCTTTTTTGTTAAATGTAGTTTATCGCCATACCCAGGACATGGATTAGTTTACCGTCATACCCAGGACGTGGGTAAGATCTGGAAAAACTAGGAGTTCACTATTTGCCCATAGCTGTGACCCTAACAGGTGCTACCACCCCGGGTCAAGGTTGGACCTGGAAACACCAGCAAATAAGAGGTGGTTCCATGCTCCTCAAAACCTCCTGATCAGAGGCCTTGCTGTTGGATGCAGTTTAACATTTTACTCAGGACGCGGATGTAGTTTATCGTCATACCCAGGACGTTTGAGAACATAGTAAAACCACGAAAATATGATCTTTATATAAAGAAATAATTGACTTAGTAATCTACTGAGGATTTGATGTAAAAGAACTACTTCTTTGCGCATTATTATATATATATATATATATATATATATATATATATATATATTAATAGCATAAATTACAAAACATGTCTGCTTATTTTATCATAATACTTTATATTCACGAATATTTTCTGTATATTACAATTAAAAAGATAGGTACTTTATAAAAGTGATTATCATTGTTACAGTGCATGCCTTGCCTTATATGTTTGTAATACACAGAAAAATATTCGTGAATATGAATGGATAATTATAAAAATAAGCAGACATAATGTTTTATAATTTATTCAGTCAGACATACTTATAAGAAAATTTGCTGCTTAAATACACAAAACACACACACACACACACACACACACACACACATATATATATATATATATATATATATATATATATATATATATATATACAAAGAATACATATATATATATTTACATACAAAAGAATAATCACATAGTCTTTGCACGTTCCGATATCTTACAACCGTCAATAATAGCAGATATTCAAAAAACATCTTTCGGTCGACATACAGGTATATCGTCTCAAGTTTTTGATTTTATAAGGAAAAAAAAACACATGCCTGATGATGGATGGAAGACTGTCCGTAAGTACTAGCATGTTAACATCAAATAAACTGAAAAACTACAGACAACAATTATTTCTTCAAGGATCAAAACTCGCACTATGGATGAACAGGATTTTAATGCATATATTGTTTTCTAGCGATGGATGTCGCCAATAATCGCATTGATACTTCTGATTAATTCTATGTGTGATTATTCTTTGTATGTAAATCATATGCTGCCTAATGTTTTTATATATATATATATATATATATATATATATATATATATATATATTTGGTTGGATAGATGTAAGTTTGTGATCGTCAGACACAGTTTGTCTGACGATCGCTAAAAGCGTGAAACCCAGGGTCACAAACTCACATCTATCTAACCAAATATGTTAGCTCTATCTCTGATATTGAGCGCTTTCTAATAAGTACTACGCATATAATATATAAATAATTATACATATATTTATATACACTTTTTACATATATATATATATATAGCAAAGACAAAATGCTCTTTTTAAACTACAAATTTCCCATGATTTCTGTCGAACGCTCATGTCTGCTTGATGCATATCCAAACGTAAATAAATGACATCATATATTATGAAATGGACTAAGTCTGACAATTATTTTAATATATTTTCTGCTTATACATTATTTTCTATGAAATTTATCAGAGATTCAGTTAATTAAATAGTTAATTAGTTACAATACCTCATCTCAGAAATATAGACAGATAATAAATGTGTACAATCAAATCAAGATTAGGCTATTTATATATATAAATGAATAGTAGATCAAATATAGATCAGTTATGCATAAGAATCCGACAAAAATATATATATATATATATATATATATATATATATATATATATATATATATATATATATAGAAGTGAGAGTGGGGGAGAGAGAAAAAAAAAAAGAAAAATAAAGAGAGAGAGAGATAGACAAGGAGAAAGAACGAGAGACAGAGAGGGCCGGGGGAGAGAGGTAGGGAAAAGCAGCGTGCGACAGTGGGAAGGTGTGTTAAAGAAAGGATGGTAGAGAATATAATAGCAAGAATAGAAGGTCCAGAAAGGGGTGGGAGAGAAGAAGAAGAAGAAGAAGAAGAAGAAGAAGAAGAAGAAGAAGAAGAAGAAGTCAGGGTGATCGAAGGAGAGGGAGAGACAGGGTCAGTGAAGAAGAGAAAGAAAGGCAATTACAATGAGAGATGGCCAGGAAATTAAGCAACACCGAACCTGGTCAGTACTTAGATGAGTGACCGTTTGGAAATACTTGGGTGGTGTATGCATGGGTGTGCGAGCGGTGTAATGAATAACAACTCCGAATGAAAAATCAGAAGGCCGAGTTAGAATTCCAGTCGGGTTCGGGGATGTTATGAATAAACCTCTTCTTACCACCTATGGGTTAAATAGTAGAAATTGAATCTGAAAATCGTAATTAACTCAAAAAATTTTAATACAATTTTCACTCATAAAAAAAAAAAATTATAACAATCCAAAATATCTTTCGGCTTTGAATTGTCTTCAAAAGGTTGATAATCCATAAAATTAAAATCACTCAATAAACAGTCACTAATGAGTCACAAAGAGCTATATAAGAAAGAACACGTGCGGTAAGCCTT
The DNA here is from genome assembly GCA_903632075.3 of Acanthosepion pharaonis. NCBI lineage: Eukaryota > Metazoa > Mollusca > Cephalopoda > Sepiida > Sepiidae > Acanthosepion > Acanthosepion pharaonis. The sequence goes on from CAHIKZ030004230.1 coordinate 1,212,512, forward strand.
TTTTTATAGGTCATCAATACAACACTCAAAAGAGATACTTGATGTAGAAGCATTATTTGGGTAATATGAATTAAAAAAGGAAGTAGAAATTATATATATGAACAGACTGTGATAGATAGATAGATAGATAGATAGATAGATAGATAGATAGTGACTGACCCTGATTTCAAGAGGTTAAGATTCTAGAAATCAGGGAAGCATTTATTTGAAGTAGTCTGAAATGTCAGCATCTTGATTATGTAATTAGGACAAACACACACATATACAATATATATATATATATATATATATATATATATATATATATATATATATATATATATATATATATAATTATTTATTTAAAAATATGATTCCATCGCTACATAAGAGTTACCTAACAAGTTCTTTCCTATTTTCTATATTTTTTACACACACACACACACACACACACATATATATATATATATATATATATATATATATATATATATATATATATATATATATATATATACACACAATACACATGTAGTGTGTGTTAGTAAGAACAAGTAAACAGGAGATAATTACACATAGATAGATAGATAGATAGATAGATATGAACAGATTGACATAGATAGATGATAGATGAATAGATAGATAGATATGAATAGATAGACATAGATGACATAGATAGATAGATAGATGGATGAATGATAGAATAGATGATGGATATGAACAAACTGATATAGGGTGATAGGTAGATATGAACAGACTGATATAGATAGACAGGTAGACATGAACAGTCTGTCGTAGATAGATAGATAGATAGATAGATAGATTTTCACTCAACTTCTCTTCCCTTCCCACCCACTGCCCATTTTTGTCTTCCTCTGAGAATCATTTATTTCCTGTCGACTTTTACTACCTGAGTGTTCCTTTTTCAGTTTAAGCATTTTGTGTCTGTGTGTTCGCTCTGCTGAGACAAGCAGCTGCAGCCGTCACTGAAAAGTGTGTAGTTGCCAACACTCTGACTGTTTGATATTCCCCTTAACTCATGCCACCTCCTTCGCTAATGGCCACAGGTCAGTTACTTAATACTAGATGTGGGATGACTGCTTCCCAGAAAATAAACAACAAATAAAAACCTATGAAACACGTTTTTTTTTCCATCGGTTTATTGTTTAAAAAGCTGTTCCTTCTGCAATATGCCTCTCCAGAACTTCTTGTCCTTCGTAAATCTTGTTAAAAATGCATCTAAAATCTATATAATAAATGCGAATGTCAGTGTATCATTGTGTCACACTTTTTCAACTTTACATTAGAGGCCGTATCCCAACATATCATGTCATTGTGGAATCGGGCCGACTCAGTGAGCAAATTAAAATCATTCCACGGTGGATACAGATCCGCAATACGGAAATTTTGGATTGCCAAGTTTTCATTACTGCAATTTTTTTCGGATTCCGCTATCTTGGCTTCTAGTGATGAAAAAACAATTAAAGGGACACAACTCTTTAACTTTCAATAGCTCATGTCCAAATTTAAAAAAAAAAATCCTGTTCTGATATAACAGCGTTTCAATATAAAATTTTCCGTGTTTTCCACTTTAGTCCTAGAGGCAGTGGCCAAAATAAACTATTTGGGAATCAGGCTGACCCAGTGAGCAAACTAAAAACATTTCGGGTCGGATCCGGACGCTGGTCCTTAATACTTAAATTTTAGATTCCCAAGTTTTCATTACTGCGATTGTTTTCGACGATTTTTTACGTGATTTTTTGCCACGAAAGTTTTTGTACGATATCAATTTTTATAATTTGGAAATAAATTTGAGAATAATTGAAATTAATTGCGAAATCCAGCGAAAGTCACCCATGAAATAAATGTAATTATGTGTACGGAAAATAAGGACATACAAATCTACGTTCATCAAATTGTATTTAAATTAAGTAGCGGCAGAAGAATTATCACTGAACTTTTAAAAGGCAGGATTAAATATTAATGCAATGCTTAAATGCAACGATCGATTTTAAGTTCTTCTGTAGTTTATTGTTGCTTGTCACATCTACTCCTCCCTACCTGTTGTGATGAAAGGCCAATGAAGAGCTTTCCATAGGACCTAGCTATAGTGCGCCTTTTAAGCTAATGTAATATATAGGTAAAAAAAAGTTCTATCTATATTTCTAGGATGACGTAACTATTTACACTACTTACCTTGTTCGGACTGCTATTCTCATCACGAAGTTTCGGCCGTTTTACGCTCCGGCATTCTTCAGGTGATATACGTTGGAATTTTCGAATAAACACTTTAGGAAACTGAACCACGTGGAACTAGAATAATCTACCCGAGGGTAGATTTTTCTCTTTCCGCGTACCTTAGATATCTCAGTTTCAGTTATTTCCCTTTACAAATTCAACTCACTGCTGTGGTCAGGTATTGAACTCACAACATTTTGGCTCAAGTCATTTTTGGATTACTTTAACCAAAGCTTTTATCCCACAAAACTAATTTAAGAAAAAATATCTTTTATTGTGAGACAAACTTGAAGTTGGATTCCATTAAGGAGTTTGGTTAATGTCAGTTTTCAAATATTGATATTACATTTTAAATTTGACTCAAGAAAAATAGGTTGTATCATGAGAAATTGCTGATGACGGATTCCATGATGGAGCCTGATAAAAGTCAGTTTTAAATTATTGATATTACGTTTTTGTTTCTGCTTAAGAGAAAAAAAAACGGTTTTATTACGAGGCAGCCTTTGACTTCATGATGGAGTTTGATGAGAAATTAATTTAAAATCATAAAGAGTACTTTTTTCTTTGTTTTTGAAAGAGTAAAGTTTCTGTGAGACAAACGTTACACAAAAGCAGAAAAAAATACTTGATTATAAAACGCCTTTTTCCAGTTCAACCTGCCATCATTCATGGATAAATTTAAAAGGTTTTTATATATCTTATATAAATCTAATAAGATTGTTTTAAAATTTGCTCAGAGATGCAAATTATGCACATATATGATTCGGTTTGCAAAGATAAGATGAAAATAGGGAATAAATAAAAGAAGAATTTAAAATGTGAGGAAAGGAAGAACAAATAATTTCCGAATTTTTTTTTTTTTTTAATTTTTCTCAGCCTGCCCGGATAATTTTAAACGAGAAAAAGGAAAAGAAAGATAAATCGAAAAGACAGCAATAGGTTTTCAATTTTCTGCTTACTGGGGGTGACGGGGAATTACGAGATTGTAATAAGGCAATCAATATCAGATATTGACATTGAAACGATGCACAGAAATGGTAGGCAAAATGAAGGGTGAAGAAGAAAAGGAAGAAGCGTGAAGAAGAAAAAGCGTAATAAAGAAGAAACAGAAGAAGGATTGTGAAGAAAAAAGAAAAAAAATTGAAGAAGAAGAAGCCTGGAAAAGAAGAGTAATGAAGAGGAAGAAGCGTGAAGGAAAACAAGAAGAGGAAGCGTGAAGTAGGAGAAAATAAGAACGTGAAGAATCAAAAGATTGAGGAGGAACATGAAGGAGGAGTGTGAAGAAGAAGAAGAAGAAGAAACGTAAAGAAGATGAAGAAGAAGAAGAAGAAGAAGAAGACGAAGAAGAAGAAGAAGAAGAAGAAGAAGAAGATGAAGAAGAAGAGAAGAAGAAGGAAGAAGAAGAAGAAACGTAAAGAAGATGAAGAAGAAGAAGAAGAAGAAACGTAAAGAAGATGAAGAAGAAGAAGAAGAAGACGAAGAAGAAGACGAAGAAGAAGATGAAGAAGAAGAAGACGAAGGAAGAAGAAGAAACGTAAAGAAGAAGAAGAAGAAGAAGAAACGTAAAGAAGATGAAGAAGAAGAAGAAGAAGAAGACGAAGAAGAAGAAGAAGAAGAAACGTAAAGAAGATGAAGAAGAAGAAGATGAAGAAGAAGAAGAAGAAGAAGAAACGTAAAGAAGATGAAGAAGAAGAAGAAGAAGACGAAGAAGAAGAAGAAGAAGAAACGTAAAGAAGATGAAGAAGAAGAAGAAGACGAAGAAGAAGAAGAAGACGAAGAAGAAGAAGAAGAAACGTAAAGAAGAAGAAGAAGAGGAAGAAGAAGAAGAAGAAGAGGAAGAAGAAGAAGAAGAAGAAACGTAAAGAAGATGAAGAAGAAGAAGAAGAAGAAACGTAAAGAAGATGAAGAAGAAGAAGACGAAGAAGAAGAAGAAGAAGAAGACGAAGAAGAAGAAGAAACGTGAAGAAAGAAGAAGAAACGTAAAGAAGATGAAGAAGAAGAAGAAGAAGAAGACGAAGAAGAAAAAGAAGAAGAAGAAGAAGAAACGTAAAGAAGATGAAGAAGAAGAAGAAGACAAAGAAGAAGAAGGAGAAACGTAAAGAAGATGAAGAAGAAGAAGAAGACGAAGAAGAAGAAGAAGAAGAAGAAAGAAGAAACGTAAAAAAAGATGAAGAAGAAGAAGAAGAAGAAGAAGAAGAAGAAGAAGAAGAAGAAGACGAAGAAGAAGAAGAAGAAGAAACGTAAAGAAGAAGAAGAAGAAGAAGAAAAAGGAAGAGGAAAGCATGAAGGAAAAGGGTGAAGAAGAAGCATTGAAAAGAAGAAGCGTAAAGAAGAAGAAGAAGGAGAAAAGGAAGGAAAGCAAAAAGGAGAAGAAGAAGAAGCATTGAAGAAGAAGAAGAAGAAAAAGGAAGAAAGCATTGAAAAGAAGCAACGAAAAGAAGAAACGTAAAGAAGAAGAAGAAGAAGAAAAAGGAGGAGGAAAGCATGAAGGAGAAGCGTGAAGAAGAAGCATTGAAAAGAAGAAACGTAAAGAAGAAGAAGAAGAAGAAAAGGAGGTGAAAGCAAGAAGGGAGAAGGATAAAGAAGAAATTGAAAAAAGAAACGTAAAGAAGAAAAAGAAGAAAAAGAAGAAGAAAAGGATAAAGAAGAAAAAAGTGAAGAAGAAGAAGAAAAAGAAGAAGAAAAAGAAAAAGAAGGAGGAAAGCATGAAGGAAGAAGCGTGAAAAAGAAGAAAAAAGAAAAATGAGGAAACGTAAGGAAAGCGTGAAGAAGAAACATTGAAATGAAGAAAAAAGAAAAAAGAAAAAAAGAAGAAAAATGAAAAAGAAGAAGAAGAAGAAGAAAGAGCATGAAAAAGAAGCATGAAGAAGAAGTATGAAAAAGAAGAAACGTAAGGAAGAAGAAGGAAGAGGAGGAGGGGAAGAAAAAGAAAGGAGCGTGAAGAAGAAATAGGAGGAGGATCATGAAGGAGAAGCGTGAAGAAGGGGAAGCATGAAAAAGAAGAAACGTAAAGAAGAAAAAGAAGAAGAAGAAAGAAGAAGAAGAAAAAAGGAGGAGGAAAGCATAAAGAAGAAGGGTGAAGAAGAAGCATTGAAAAGAAGAAACGTAAAGAAGAAGAAGAAAAAAGAAGAAGGAGAAAAAGGAGGAGGAAAGCATGAAGGAGAAGTGTGAAGAAGAAGAAGAAAGAAGAAGAAGGAGAAAAAGGAGGAGGAAAGCATGAAGGAGAAGCGTGAAGAAGAAGCATTGAAAAGAAGAAACGTAAAGAAAAAGAAGAAGAAAAAGCGTGAAGAAGAAAAAGCAAGAAGAAGAAGAAGAAGAAGAAGGAGCATGAAAGAGAAGCATGAAGAAGAAGTATGAGAAAGAAGAAACGTAAGGAAGAAGAAGGAGGAGTAGGAGGAGAAGAAAAAGAAAGGAGCGTGAAGAAGAAGAAAAAGTAGGAGGAGGATCATGAAGGAGAAACGTGAAGAAGGGGAAGCATGAAAAAGAAGAAACGTAAAGAAGAAGAAGACATTATTTACATTATTCGGACTATTGTCCCCATCTTTTTCGCCATATTTATCACAACGTTTCGGCCGTTGTACGCTCCGGCCTTCTTCAGGTGGTTGGAATGTCGAACTGAACTCTTTATTTCGCTCACTGGGGTAGACTGTTCTAGTTCCAACCTGAAGAAGGCCGGAGCGTACAACAGCCGAAACCTTGTGATAAATATGGCGACAAAGATGAGAACAATAGTCCGAATGATGTAAATAATGTACATAATACCCCATCTCAGAAATATAGACAGATAAAGAAGTAGAAAATAAAAAGTTGGTTACATTTTTAATAATAAAATAAAGTAAAAATACTGTATGGGCGACAAGTGTAACCAGTCGCTTAAGAAAAACAATATTAGGTAATATATTAGCAAACGTCGAACAATATTCATAAAAATAAACAAACTTGACTTAAAATCCGCATATAGTTTGATTTACAGAAATATGATTTCCAAGGATTATGTTATTTAAAAGAAAAATATTGATTGTAAAAGAAATTTAATAAATCCAAGCGAAAAAATTTGACAACTAACCTAACAATTTTTCTTAAATGCTCTGTCCCATCGGGGCGTAGGCGAACCCGTCTCTGCACAGAGTCCTTTAACATTAGGCTGGCCAGCTCCTTCGACATCTTTATTTACATTACGCCGTGAAGCAGCCATCTCTAATATATTCAATATTGAAGTCAGGAATAACAAGTCTGAAAAGAAATTCACAAATATTAGTATAGCTCATACTGAAAGAAAGTGATTTGAAGGTGTCGAAAACGACATCTCGGCCATCCTATTGTTAATTTACTTGAGCTCTTCGAAAAGATAGCGAAGTGCTCTTTTTTTTTGCTTTTCCTGGCGACCAAGAAAGTCATGTCTACACTGTTATTTTAATACATAATTGATGCAGTCATGCTTTATTAAAATGTATTAGTGCAAATGTGAATGCGATAAATTAGAGTTACTTCATTTTCTGCGTCGATAACCCTAACGATATCTGCAAAGCACTTGTATTATGTCACATCAAGACGTAGATAAACAGGTTTCTCCACTGAATTCTTCTTTATTATATACTAGCTTAAATGTCGCATGTGGTATGAACTTTTAAGCTAGGTACTGTGGAGGATTAATTGGCCCATCAGCCCAAACCCTCTAGTCCAGTTTAGAAAACAGCAATGATAATTTTGAAAAATATAACCCTGAATTCTTCAACTCTTTTTATAGGACTTCAAAATCTCACTTTAACTCTGATTCGGGCTATAAGTCCAATTCCATGGAAAAGACTGATTTGGGCCCAAATCTGATTTTGGCAGAAAAGTCCAATTCAGGTTCAAATTACAAACCCCTTAGGACTTGATCTGAGATGAGTTATTCAAATTACAAATTCTGCGAATTTCCAAACCCCACGTCACGAAGCCTGCCACTTTAATTATGATTTCTTAGCATTTTGAAGAAATAAATGTCTGTGTAGATAGATAGATAGATAGATAGATAGATAGATAGATAGATTTTCCCCAATTCACAATGTTTTGGAGATGTTCTAAACTGTATTTAAAACATTTTTTTTTTAAATTCACAATTTTTTTGTGTGTTACTTTAAAGTTAATATAAATTAAAAATAATTAATTTTTTCAGATATTCTAAAATGTGAATTTTTAATTGTTCCCTCTTCTTCCGGACACAAATCCCAGTCTTGGATGTTCAAGTACCAGATGAAGGATAGACAGTTAATCCCGGGATCATTCTGGTTCCAAAACGATATAATATGTCTATGTAGAACAAGTATGGACCGTGTTTGAGGGGTAGCAGTCTCACGGATGGACAGATTGAATTTACTGTTTATTTATTTTGATGAAAGAAAGAAAGAAAGAAAGAAAGAAAGAAAGAAAGAAAGATAGAATTTGAATTGTTCCTTACCCATCCGGACAATAATTCCATTGCTGAATGTTCAAGCACCAGATGAACGGGACATGTTCATTCCCGGGATCATACTGATTCCAAAAATTTATTATATGTCTATGTAGATAGATAGATAGATAGATAGATAGAATGAGATAGATAGATATTAAGAGATAAGATAGATTGATAATGATAGATAGATAGATAGATAGATAGATAGATAGATAGAGACTAAGACTAAGATAGATTGATAATGATAGATAGATAGATAGATAGATAGATAGATAATTAAGAGACTAAGATAGGTAGATTGATAATGATAGATAGATAGATAGATGATAGATAGATAGATAGATAATTAAGAGACTAAGATAGGTAGATTGATAATGATAGATAGATAGATAGAATTAAGAGACTAAGATAGATAGATAGATAGATAGATAGATAGATAGATAGATAATGATAGATAGAGACTAAGATAGATAGATTGATAATGACTAGATAGATAGATTGATAGATAGATAGATAGATAGATAGATGAATATGAAAGAGACTAAGATAGATAGATAGATAGATAGATAGATAGATAGATAGATAGATAGATAGATAGAATCTGAATTGTTAACTGTTCGTTCCTCATCCGGAAACAAATCTCAATCCTAAATGCTCAAGCACCAGATGAACGGTAGATATTCAATACCGGGATCATTATGATTCCAAAACGGTAAAATATGTCGATGTAGAGCAAGTGTGGTCCGAATTAGAGACACACAGACACACGGACGAACAGACAGAATTTACCGTTTCTTTAGATGAAAAGAAACGATTTTTCTTAACGTTTTCTTTTCCCCGGTTCTACTATTATACTATCTACCCACTTCTATAGAACCCATTTTACTTTTAATAGTTTCCCATATATGTGAGGGGATCGAAGAGAAAGATTTCTGATTTTTGTTTGTTTTCTCCTGGTGAATGCTAAGTGAATGCTTAGTGAATGCTTAGTGAATGCTAAGTGAATGCTAAGGGAATGCTAAGTGAATGCTAAGTGAATGCTTAGTGAATGCAACCGACGAAAACTTTACACTAACAGCTGGACATTTTTTTTTTTTTACAGTGAGATTCACTCTGTACAAGGTCCAGTTACATTCGAGGCAGTTTATGCAGATAGGAGGGGAAGCTATAACAGTTGACCCTAAACTTGAACAGGTTAAGATTGTTGTGATCGAGGAAACATTCTCTTGCAGTCGGTTCCACAGACCATTTTTTTTTTTCGCGCGAAGAAGCTGTTCGTGTGGAACTCACTTCTTACCAATGGAATATTGGAGAAGGGATGTTAATGGTTTTCTACATTGTACCTGGCATGTCTGGTAACAAGGAATATAATTCGTCTGGACACTTTCCATGAAAGTAGCGATAGTGTAGTAAGAGTCCTGCCACATCTCGCCTGTGGGAGAGGTGTTTAGAAGATGGAAAATTGTTACTAAGACCTGGGAGATGACTGTCAACTGAAGACTGGGCAACTCCTGCCCAAATATGACAAGCCTGCAAACCGAAGTTTGTTTCTCTCAGTAGTAACTTTCGCGGTATACTTTTGAAGATTCCTCACACGCAATGTTGTATCTTTTGAAGATTTCATTTTTTTTCTTTTATTATTCATTTTTCAGAGACAATGAATTATGTTTTATTGCATAGTTTCTCTTTTATATTTTTGTGCTGTAGATTTTCGTTTTTTTTTTAATTACTAATTTTTCACGCGTTATTTAACGTAGAGTTTTTTTTTTGTTCTTGTCGCACACAATGACATGCTTTCAATATTTATTTTCATTTTATTACCATTATTTTTTCACACACAATGACGTGTCTTTTAATGTACATTATCTTTTATGGCGACATTACCTTTTCACAATGACATGTTTTAATGTAATCTTTTTTCTTTTTTAATCATTTCTCCTAATCAACGCCTAATGTCACTAAAACGCAAGCAGTTACTAGGAGTGTAAGACAATGGGAAGGCTTTGTTTTTTCACACACAACGATGCACCTTTTAATGTATATTTCTTCTATATTCTCATTATTTTTTTTACACAAAATGACATATGTTTTTATGTATATCTTTGTCATTGTCCTTACATTTTCACACACAAGGACATTACGTTTAACGTATATGATCTTCCTTAACCTTATTCATTCTTCACTTGCATTTGCTTCCTAGTGAATTATTTAGTTGCTGCGAATCTACGGCAGGGAGTATAACTTATGAATCTGTGGAAGAAAAAAAACCTTCGGCCCTCGATTAAGGGCACAAGTTAAAGCCCCATGTGAGTTTGTCCTTTACGTCTGATTCTGAGTTGACTTCTCGCTGCTGTAGATTGATAGGTTCCATAAAGATACTATGAAAAGCAACTGAAAAGTGAAGATGAAATAAATACAAGTCACTACTTCATCTAATATCTAATTTGATTGTTTTGTTTGGCAGCATATCAACATCTCTATGGTGATTTAATGCCGAAATATAAATATTTTGAACGCACTTGCTTCCCCTAAACTACAGATAAAATGTATATTTGGTAATTTTGCTATGAATATGTATTGGTCATTTCTTTTTATATATATATATATATATATATATATATATATATATATATATATATATATAAAGAGTTTATAGTGGTTCCAACGAGAGAAAAGTGTGTATATTAAAAAGAAGAGAGGTGCCGAAAACGTTTTTGGTCGTAATGTGGATTTTTTTTATGTTTTTCAATGTTAAATATTGTCTACATGAGACATTCTCTGTTTTTGTGTTAGTAATCCGAAAAAAAATAATTATTTTAATAATATGGAAATCTCCGCCTTTTACCTGAAGACGGTCGCGAGACCAGAAACACGTGTAGTAAAATTATAGAAAATAAAGCATAATATTTTTTTTTAATTTTAAAAAAAAAACAAAAAACGTTTTGGCACCTCTCTTCTCTTCTTTTATATATATATATATATATATATATATATATATATATATATATATATATATATATAATTAATTGTACTGCTGGTATATTTACTATAAAATTGTGTTTTATACTTTCATAATGTTTTGTTTTTTATGGAGGTTAACGATTTGCCCATAACTTGGAACTTAACGGGCGCTACACCCTAGGTCAGGAACAATAGAAAATAAGCAATACCACGCTCCTCAACAACTCCAGTCTCCCGATCCGAGGCTTGCTGCGAAATGTAATTCATCGTTATACCCAGGACTATCATAACAAAAATATACATCTCCGTCAGTTTATATAAATTAATCAACTACTCTCATATATTAGTCTTTTCAGATAAAGATGAGTTTGATATGTTAGCCTTTTCCGGTTTTCAAGCTTTGATCAATGTGCAGTATCTGTTCTTCGCCTTTCTACATTATTTCTATCGTCGGAGAGTTCGCGGAAAAGCTTTCAGGGATGCCTTTTCTCGGAGATTCCAACCTCTGTCAATGAACTAGCCGACACCAACGGTTCGGTCGTTGCGGGAACAGGGCAATTTTGTCCTAGACCCGTATGAACGTATATGTGGACCCCACATTAAAATGACCATGTATCATATCCCGCTACTGTGGTCGGGAGTAAATACCATAATGATGGGTTTCCTGGTATTTTCTTAATGTCGGTATCATTCCTTGTGCTCTTGTTACTACTGGCATCGTTATTACGTTTAAATGCCACGTTCTTACAATTTCTATTTCCATGTCCTCTATGCTGATTTTTGTAGATGAGATCACCATGTTTATGGGATAACACTTTTATTATTTTGATTTTTATTTCCTTTGATTTCTAGTGAATATTCATTTTTTTTCGGGTCATAACCAGAGAGCTAAGTTCAGAAATGGACTCATGCCATTTTCGACTGAGCAATTTTGAAAAAAAATATCACATTTTACATAGATAAAGCCCTTATATAAATAAAGCCCTTTATAAGGTGTGGGATGTACTTATGAGTAGAATTTTTGTATTTCTTTAAGGCATGTGCTACCAGGAATTCCGTCAATGAGTCTGTTGGAATATTTTCCAATCAATCCGAGGGCTCCAACTACAACTGGAATTGTTAATGTCCTCATGGTCTACATTTTTGAGATAGCGATTTCAAGGTCCTTGTATTTTGAAAGTTTTTTAAGGTCTTCAAAACTTGTTTAATAATAATAAAAATTTATTATTATTATTATTTGATATCCTCTCATTTCCTAAGGCATGGTGTCAAAAACGATGCCTCACAACAGAAGAACGTTTCGGAAAATTCTCGCAGAGTAAATGGTGGCAGTTTTCTGGAGCGCTAGAATCTTGATCTCAGTTCCAATTTTTCGAAAGCGCTCTTTCAGTTTTCTAGATGGAGTTTCAAGCGGAGACATTACTACAGGATTACTTCATCAGTAATATCCAATAAGTTCTTCAATTCCCTTATCTATAACAATGAGATCGGGTCTTTATTTAATAACATAATCTGTCCGAACTAAGAAATCTCATAATGTCTTTTGGGTGCCATTTTCTATCTCTATTCCTCTGGCTGATATTCATACCAATTCACTTTCACATTGAAGCCAAATTTTAAAACATAATCCCCAATGGATTCTCTTGCCAATCCAAACATGGCGCCGCTTTTACTCTTTCTGTGCTAGCTTGGGATATTCAGCGAGTATGTGCCTAAATGGCTCATCAACTTGTCCACACATCCGGCATTCACTTTCTTCCTGTAGCCTTGATTACATTCATTCTAATTGCCTGCTCCAGTGCTGCATATATGAATGAGTTAATCTCTTTAGAAAACCGCCTTTTCCCTAAACCAACCTCTCATATCTAGCAATTGTCTCTATCTGCTGAAAAAATGAAGTTTATTTTATTCTAACTTCTCATGATGCGCCTTCTCACACAGCTTTTTTTTAATTTACACTGACGACTGCCAAGGTAATATGTGGAACAAAACAGAGCATGAAGCTAGTGTTTCGCTATTATTTTTTTTCAAATGGGGAGGGAGTGACTGACTACATTGTCTTGGCCTTAACGACTACTTCTGCAGGTGAGATATGCACAACTGCCTGATCCACCAGGCAAGTCGAGAGTATTATAATTAGATCACGCAAAGATAACCACTATTGTCATTACAATGATAATGATGTAAATTTGAATTCACTGGTCCTGTAGGTATAGAGAGAATAGAAGAGAAAAGAGGGAGTAGTTTGCTTTGCCCTTAAAAAGACAGCAGCAGCAAAGAGCTGTTATATCCATTGTCAACCCTAACAGAAACCAGTGTTGCAGAGCCGCGGTTCGTGTTTCCACTCGGAAGACAAAGTTGCCGAGTTGAATTTGGATGATCTCCGAACGGCACGAAACGAATAACACGTTCGAGAACAAAACAAAAATCGACTTTGATTGACGGTTTATCAACCTATTGCAGGTTATTGAAAGTCAGAAAGCATTTTAGATTTTTTTGCGAATACTCGTTTAGTGATACATGTCTTACTAATTAACCCATAGCTGCAAGAAGGATAATCGGATTCATACCTTTTGTAAGTGAACATAATGAACCCAACTGGACTATGCTCTTCGAATAACAATTCCGAGACATTATCTATTACACCATCCTCACATCTAAGATTTCAGCATCTGCTATTCCGAAATGATCCCCCATCTAGGTAATGGCCAGGCTCAATTTTTTTTTAGATAATAAGGTTTAAGATCGAATTCTAGTTGGATTCATTACATTCACTTACCCTTGTGAAAGGTATAAATCCTCTTCTTCTCCCCACGGCTATGGGCAAATAGCAGGTCGGGCTGGTTTCTATAGCCCTGGGTGTCAACCGGTGTAGGAGAAGGTACCTCTGAATTCAAAAACCGGCCTGGAGAGGGTTCGGCTCCGTTAGGCTATCTTGCACAAGAAAAACCACTTCTACTGCTGCTACAGTATATGGGCTCCCTCCTGATGGGTCAGGGGATTCCCGATTGCGAAGTGAACATAACGAAACCTGTGAGATTAACAATTCCGAGACATTATCCATTGCACGATCCGCCGTTCCACACTGACTGCACCTGGTATTCCCAAGCGGTCACCTATCTAGGTACTGACTAGTGTCGGCGTTGCTCAACTTCGGTGATCCTACGGAAATCGTTGTTTCAACGTGATAGGACCGTAAGAGTAAAAATGACAGAACACATTAATATGCAAGCGAATATTTAAAAGAGATGTGAATGTGTGTCACTAATGTAGTATTGTAACGGTGTTTACTCATTCCCCCACGAGAATGAGATGTGACACAAGGTTGGATTAATGTGGGGACCCAAGCGCGTACACTCGGGCAGGGACAAAAATTTTCCTCAGCCCCAGCAGCCGACGGTTGCACTGGCCTCGGTGCGAGCACCGATCCCTCCCTCTTGTGCAATGGGAGGGCGCAGCCTCGGGCAGCTGTTCCCCACGGCTGGGCACCTCTTCAGTATAATTTTCCTCAGACAGAGAAGCCCCTGAGCGCTCTCTGTCCAAGGACAGAGACGCAACTGAGAGATGATAAATAATGCGCGTACACCCCTCCAAGGAGGGGGAACACGTCGCAAACTGTAACTGAGTCAGCGGCAAAAGTTAGTTTGTTAAATCAATATAAATAATTTGGACTCCCACCTCCATCCCCGCAAACTGTTCGTAGAAAATATTTACAGTTGAAAATGAAAGGTCAATTTCGGTATGTGTAGGTAAAACAGATGCGAGATGTCTGGAGGTTAAAATTTGTCAATGTTTGTGTGTATGCTGGGTGTAAACTTGTTAACATATGATAAACATTTAAAGAAAGAAGCATTAAAAAATTGAGGTTTCTACCACGGATCGTTTATTTCATTTTAATATCGTTGTATTGAAAGTTCTTAATCTCGCTTGCGTATATCCGTTTTCTTTTTGGTCCAGGAGTTAGGCTAAGTAACTATAAGCCGTGGAGTAATGGATAGCAGCTCGAATAGAGGAATCCAAAACCCGAGTTCGAATTCCAGTCGAATCCATTACATTCACTTACGTGCTAACACCCTTGGGAAAAGGTATGACTCCTCTTCTTCTCCCCCAGCTATGGGTAAATAGCAGGACAGACCGGGTTCTATAACCTTGGATGAGAACTGGTCTACCGCCGAAAGAAATGGCAAACTACAGCAGGAAAAATCTGTCTCGTCAGTCATGTATCGAAAGATACATGAACGCCTAAGCGTGTGTCACGTATGGCACATAAGGGACTGACTGAAATATAAGCGTCATATTAATGGACGACCTTGCGCGGAGTTGGAACGACAAAGGCATAAGTTGTACTTAGTTTATCGTTGGAAGGTTTAAACATGGATATGGGATGCCCGTTTCGTTTTTCTTGGTCCATAAGATCGAGTAAGTAAGTATATCCATCGTTATAATTGTCGCGCTCAAGTCATCCTTGCGCGGAGTTGGAACGACAAAGGCATGATTTGTACTTAGTTTATCGTTGGAAGGTTTAAACATGGATATGGGATGCCCGTTTCGTTTTTTTTTCTTGGTCCAGAAGATCGAGTAAGTAAGTATATGCATCGTTACAATTGTCGCGGTCAAGTCAGCCTTGCGCTGAGTTGGGACCACCAAAGAGAAAGATTGACTTACTTGATAGGTGGAGTTATTTGGAAGACTCTTGCGAGCACCATGCGTTGGGAAGTGAAAAAGATAGACAGTTATCAGTGAACCGAGGAAACTAACAATCCCCAACGGGAACGTTATTATCACGTGGTTCTACATCTTGAAGCACAAAGAAGAGAATTAGACAGGTAAACGTTTGTTTTTGATAGACTTAACCAGCGCCTGTTAACGAAGTTTGATGAAACCATTAGGGGGTAATCATATATCCGGTTCCTTTACTCTTAGCATCATGGGAAGATGTATTTCTTTTTTCTTTTCTTTTTTATTATTCATTGTTATTTTTTATTTGTTGATGTTATTTCAGTTTCTTACACTATAAAGCACAAATATGTATGTACGAAAAATGGATAATGTTAAAAAAAAAACGTTATAGAATGTAAGGTAGTCAACAAGAGGAAATGTTCCAGATACGAACAACGAATTGGAAATATCTATATTGGACAAGAACAGAAATTTAAATACAGTGTAACCCGGATATAAGAGAGTTGTCGGGACCGGAGAAGAAGTCTCTTATATCCGGTTTTCTCTTATATCCGGGTTTGTTCTATTTTGTTTTTGTTTAGGTAAGTATGGGCTCTAATTTGGGACCAGAAAAAATCTCTCTTATATCTGGGTTTCTCTTATATCCGGGTCTCTTATATCCGGGTTACACTGTAGCTGGAAAGTGTTTGAGCAGAAGTCGGAAAATATGACACCGAAATCAGAAGACACATTGTAAGGAGAAGCGTTATTACACGTTAAAAGAAAAGGAAGTTCATGGTTTTTCTGGTCCGGATAGCGATACATACTTTCCAGAGACTCAGCAAAGTGACAAGTAAGAGTAAAATGTCATTAGAAACAGAGAAAAAAAGTGCTGAACTCCAATGTAACACTCAATATGGTAACGAATGCTGGACAGTTTCCTCGCAGATGATTAAGCGACTTGTAAATGTCGTTCTACAGAAGGACACTGAGTATACGATAGACGGATTAAGTAAGCAACGAGAAGTTGTAATGAAAATGGAAACAAAATGACGCTTGTATTTAGATGCATAAAGAGAGATTTTAAATTTCTGAGTCAATTAATGAGGGAAAAGGGTTTTAAGAAATTGACACTCACTGAATATATTGTTACAGAATGTGGAGGCTGGCCCAGAATGGTCAGAGATTGACCAGAATAGCTTGTGGATGTGGTATTAGGACAGCGACAGTGCCATTCATTACACATAATTTTTCCGCTTTGCCATTCAGTTAACTAAGGTCTAATTATAAAACACACCAAAATACTCTAAACTTCGACTAGCAAGATTTGATTTGGTACGTCTTAGGATTTCAAAAGGATTTTATCATATTTAGCCGAAAAGTATAAGAAAAGGTGGAAAATTTGAAATGGTGTATAACCAGTCATTTTGTTCCTGGCACGACAAGTACTTTCGTATCTGGAATAGATAGCGATTTATAGTCCGAATTTGTTTTTACACTACTCATTGTTATTCCAAAACATTCGTTTATTTGAATTTACCCATTTTTTCAAACTTGTCTGATTATTCTAATCTATTCGTTTATTCTGATCTATTCCTTTTTTTTCTAATCAAATCGTTTATTCAAATCCATTCCTTTATTCTAATCCATTCTTTTATTCTAATCTATTTGTTTACTCTGATTTATTCGTTTAATCTAATCTATCCTTTTATTATAATTTATTGGTTTATTCTAATCCATTCTTTTATTTTAATCTCTTTGTTAATTCTAATCTGTTCTTTTATTCTAATCTATTCGTTTATTCTGATATATACTTTTATTCTAATCTATTCTTTTATTCTAATTTAATCGTTTATTATAAGCTATTTTTTATTCTAACCTATTCTTTTATTCTAACCGAATAGGTTAGAATAAAAGAATAATTTAGAATAAAAGAATAGAATTTATTCTAATCTATTCTTTTATTTTAATCTAATCGTTTATTCTAATCTATTCTTTTATTCTAACCTATTCTTTTATTCTAACCTATTCGTTTATTCTAACCTATTCTTTTATTCTAATCTATTCGTTTTCTCTAATCTATTCTTTTTTTCTAATCTAATCGTTTAGTCTAATCTATTCTTTTATTCTAACCTATTCGGTTATTCTAACCTATTCTTTTATTCTAATCTATTCGTTTATATTAATCTATTCTTTTATTCTAATCTAATCGTTTATTCTAATCTATTATTTTATTCTAACCTATTGTTTTATTCTAACCTATTCGGTTATTCTAACCTATTCGGTTATTCTAACATATTTGGTTATTCTAACCTATTCTTATATTCTAACCTATTCGGTTATTCTAACCTATTCTTATATTCTAACCTATTCGGTTATTCTAACCTATTCTTATATTCTAACCTATTTGGTTATTCTAACCTATTCGGGTATTCTAATCTACATCTTCCTCATTTTTTTGTTTAAAAAACAAATTAATTTCAAATGAATACTACAATTACGGCGTAATAGCACCTTTTAGGATCCAAGTTATGGTAAATAATGAAACCCCCCAAAATATCTATAAAAAAATGCATTTTGTAATGAAATTTCACGCAATACAATGTTATAATAAAATACCCACAATACTTTTTTTTTATAGAAAAATGACATGTAATGCATTTTTAAAACAAAATGACCAACATGAATTTTATAGTAAAATTACTAACGATACATTTCTATAGAAAAATGACCAGCAATACATTTTGAAAGCAAAGTCAACAATATGGATTTTATAGGAAAATTACCAACAATAAATTGTATCATAAAATAACTAACTTCTTATAGTAAAATGACCAGTAATAAATTTTTATAGAAAATTACAATCAGTACATTTTATAGTAAAATTAAAGACATGGCATATATTGCAAAAAAAAAAAAAATATATATATACAGTTTGCTATGGTTAATCTTATTTCTTCTTAGGAGAAACAATTTTTCAATCCCTGTAAGATTATTTGGCAAAAAAAATGCGGTTAAGTAATTATAAATTAATCCTAAAATAATGTCATTCTCTTGAATTAATTATAAAGTTTGAAGTTTCATATTTCATATTTAGATTTCGACATAAAATGATCCATACGGCTAAACAAAAGGAAACAAACCGAACCAATCCACCGTCTCAACTATTTGTCCAGAAAATAATTGTGGTAGAAACTCATGCAATAATCACAGTAATATTCGTGATCATTGCTTAGAACGTGAAATAAAAAAATAAAATAAAAACTTGAAGCGTAGTCAGATAGGTTAATCCTATACATTATTTTTAAAGTTCATACTGACATTAAAACGAAACCTACTTTTGCATATTTGATTTTTTAGAACTTAAGAAAATCAGTTTTGAATATTAGCCTTTTAATGCAATCTTTTTTTAAAATAAAATATTTCTTTTCATTTTTATTTATTGTATAAAATTCAGAAAGAACACTAAAGGCTATATATAATAAAAATTTAATAACTAAATTATATATATCTAATGGGTGTGTTCAAAACCCCAACGATATCTCTGTGATAATGCTCCACAGTTATGATGGTCGTGGAGTTAAGAAAGTTGAAGAAAAAGGAGACGAAATATTCTACTGAGTTTTTTTTTTTTAAATAAATTATTCGACTTTATTCCTCTCTTGATATATTTTAGTTTTAAGAGAGCTGCAGACGACAACTGCGTGAGATTTTTATTTTAACTAATATAACTTTAGTTAAGCGATTTGCTGTTTTTTTTTTTTTTTTTTTTTTTCCTCCGTTTCTCTAACTATTCTACACATAGGGCTAAAAAGTAAATGGGACATTATTCGGATTCTCAATTGCTAAAAAACTCGACAGGCTGTGACCTGAAAGTATATATATAATTGAGTGTTTGTCTGGTGTCGGGCAAGTGGTCTCAGGAGAGGAAGAATCGAGTCGGTGGGAGGAAGGAAAATAAACAAAAAAAAAAAAAACGTAGGAGAGAAACAAGCAAATCGAGGACAAAATACAAGGAAGAAGAAAAATAAAATGATTATAAACTAAAAGAGAGAGGGGGAGGGAGACGAAGAAAGGAAAACGATAATCGCCCAGAGAAAGAAAGAAAGTTTAAGTGGAGAGAAGACAAGACAAATTTACAAGCACTAGAGAAGAGATATCGGTAGTTGTTAGAGCGAATAGAAACCGCTCAAAAAAAGCGAAAAAAAATCAGAAAGAAAGGGTAAAGAAATCAGTTTTAGAGAGAGAGAGAGAGAATAAAGAGAGAGAAAAAAGGTAAAATAAGGAAAAAAAAAACAAGGAATAATCTAATCAGCAAAGAGAAGAAAGAAATGAAAAGAGAGAACATGTCCGCATCTTTGTGTTTAGAAAAATAAGTCGGTGCGTGTTGTTTCTGTCTAAGCGCATTCAATGCGTGTGTGTATGTGTCTGTGTGATCACAACTACGACGCGTAACTCATATGCTCCTAAAAACATACCGATTGTTCATCTTGACGAAGCAGTAACACACATATTCGTATGGCGAAACAACGAGGAGTATACGCGTATGTAATAATAAAAGGCTTTATAGTGTGACAAGTAAGTTACATACGCCTATGTAGATCTTACAAAATATCTCAAAATCAATGTAAAAAAACAAAAACAAAAACAAAACAAAACGTTACCGTACACACAGAAACAGACGCACACACATGAAATGGAATGGAGGTGTGTCTTTC
>CAHIKZ030004230.1:1235000-1240000 GCA_903632075.3 Acanthosepion pharaonis
AAAGTGCTCAATATCAGAGATAGAGCATATGTAAATATAAAAGTGAACATAGAAGTCAACACTTAGAGGCGACAGTCTATTTCATGCTATATGCAATATATATTGCATATAGCACAGAGGCGACATTTCAGTCTGTTTCATGCTATATGCAATATATATTGCATATAGCATGAAACAGACTGTCGCCTCTAAGTGTTGACTTCACTTATATATATATATATATATATATATATATATATATATATATAGTGATTTTCTAAGCCTGTTTTAGATGTGGCACAAGGCCGAAAGTATGGGGCACCCAGTGAGGATCGAACTCACTACTCAGTCGTAATTGATCTAGCTCAGATTTGTGAACAGGAGTACAGGTTTATCCCCTGTTTCCTGTTAAGGATTACGCTTTCTGGTTCCTTAAACTCTATACTGCCAACGTCTCCCCCTTCTTTTTCACATCCAGTATTTCCCCCTCCCCAGCTGCGTCTTAGTGAGGTTATCGCCTTACTTGGGGCTGAATTGACCTAAAAAAAAATAAGCACATGCGAAATTATAATACTTTTGGTGTTTATTGTTTGAGAAACCGAGCAAATGTATGTGTCCAAATTAGCACGATTTACATATGTAGACACAAACACAAACATACATACATACAAGCATACATAAACACGCATACATACATACATAAATACACATATGTACATACTTACATATACTCACATATATAGATACATAAGTAGATGCATACATATACATATATATGCATACATACAGATAAACATATGTACATACATACTCACATACATATATAAATACACATATCTACATACACACGTACATACATATATAAATACATACATACACATACATAAGCACATATATATACATAGATTCAGATAAAAATATGTACATAAATACATACATACAAACATATATAAACATAAACGCATACATACATAAATTCACATATCTACATACGCATATACATACATACATATACACACATACATAGATACATGAATACACATATATATGAACACAAGCGTACTTACAATGATACATATAAATATATATATACATACATACATATACACACATACATAGATACATGTATACACATATATACAAACATACATACAAATATACTGATAAACATATATACATATATACATACATATACACATAGGTACATGCATGCACATACATATGAACATAAACATATAGATATATACAGATAACATATATACATACATAAAGTGTAACCCGGATATAAGAGAGTTGTCGGGACCGGAGAAGAAGTCTCTTATATCCGGGATTCTCTTATATCCGGGTTTGGTCTAATTTATAAACATTAACACAGGCTCTAATTTGGGACCAGAGAAAATCTCTCTTATATCCGGGTTTCTCTTATATCCGGGTCTCTTATATCCGGGTTACACTGTACATACATATATATATACATTTTTATTACTTTAAACATTATTTTTAGCGCAAGCTCATATTTGAGTAAAAGTTTTTATTTTTTTCGGCCGACCGGGATGAACATAAAAAGGGGGTGGGATTTTTCTTGAATATTTCTCGAATGTTCAGGTCTGTAGTCGAAATAAAATACTGTTTAAAAAGTAAACGGAGTATCTACTCAAATATGGATAGCCACTAAAAATGACGCTTAAATGGATAAAAAAAACATACCAACGTGTTTACATACATACATACATACATACATACAAAGGCACATAGCAAGAGCAGGTCGTAATAAAAGCAGTAGTCGATGTAAAATAAATGAGCTAAAATTTATTTATGCATGCATATATATATATAAATCTATTTATATAAAAATTTTCTATATATATATGCCTGCATACATATATATAAATATATATATATAAATTTTCTGTATATATATATATCCATATATAAATCTATATATATATATATATATATTTTACATATATATATATATATATATATATATATATGTATGTATATATATATGTAAAATGTATATTTTATTGTTAGTATAAATTTATCTCTGTTATACATCGAACACTTTTTATTACAACACTCACTGCGCGTTATTTTACAACTTACACACCTATATATATATATATATATATATATATATATATATATATATATATATATATATATATATATATATAAACTAAAACTTACAGCTAGACTATGTGTAAAAGGACAATATGGGGAAAGGCAACAGAAAAACCTGTCTTAGTCGACGCGTTTCGTCCTCTGAGGGAATTTATCAAACCAAATGCAAGGATTTTTAAACAAGTTTTTATATACAAGGCTCTTGCTTATAAATAATTAGTTGAATATAAAATGCTTCACAGGGCAAAACCCGTCGTCTAAGTTAATTTTCTCTTTTGTCTTTATTTATATATACATATATATAATATTTATTTAGGTAGAAAAAGTATATAGATGCAATTATTTATATACGTATGCAATACATTCAAAGCTAAAATGACACTTCCATTCATGGTAATGTCGGGGTTTATTCAGCTGAGATTTAGTGTTTTTCTGAAATCATTACTGCCATTAATTTTTAAAATAAAATAGAACATTGCATATTACATTTCCTTTATTTCCGTCTACTTTTCGCTCAAAAATTAGATTCCAAATCTTTTATATTAATCTTCTTATACGCGGGAAAATTCTTCAAGAAGTTTCATTACGGAAAGCAAATGCAAATTAACAACTCCGAAAAGTGTGTGAATAAAATGAAAACAAGAAAGCTGTTTACACTAGGATAAGAAATTTAAAAGAATATTCTTTTCAAGAGACTATCAGGTAAACAAATTTAGAATCATGTATTTTTAAACCTTTACGTCTGACTCAGCAACCACCCCGCACAATTTTAACGTCAAGTGTTACTCCCCCCACCCACATCCTAACTATTTTACTTTGTGGTGCCATGTCTGTATTCTTACATACTCTAAATTACAGAGTTAATTCAGTTTCAGACAATTTTAAAATACTTATTTTTATTTGTTTTTAACAAAGACAGATTTACGAATTATCAGAATCTCACTTTAGAACATCTTTCATGGAATTTTCTTTAAGTGTTAATTATTTATAGATTTGTTTGTATTTACTAACAAAAACCTATAGAATACTTTGGAATATGGTCGGCTGAATATTTAGTTGCTATTCTTAAGTGTATCTTCCATAAAGAAGAACAAGTTTCTGTTTACCTTGACAAGCCCAAAATCCTGCTTGATTTTTTTTTATGGAAAATACATCAGATAGGTAATTTCTCTTTATTAGTCACACGTTTGTTAATAAAAATAAACGACTTTATCATTGCTCAGTGCTCTATTAGATTTTTATGTAACTATAACTTCAATTATTTGGTATATTGTAGTATGTTTAAAATGATATATGGGTTTCTTTACCATACAAATGGCGCTAAAACATTGTATATGTAAGGAATAAAAATAAAACATTAATACTCAAGATCTACAGTAAATAAAGACATTACTGATGCAATTTTCTTCGTACTCAACTTCCTTTCAAAATGTATAGTTTTAAATGTGGTAAAGATTCATAATTTCAAAGATCACTGATGTAATTTTCTGTCCTCAAATTCTTTTCAATATGTGCAGTTTTAAAAATGGCTAAAGATTTATAAATAAGATCACCGATGTAAATTTCTGTCCTCAAATTCTTTGTAATACATTTGGTTTGAAACATGGTTAAAATTTATAAATAAAACCATCACTTATATAATCTTCTGCACCCAACTTCCTTTCAATATGGAGTTTTAAATATGGTGGAAATTTATAAATAAAACCATCACTCAATTTCCTTTTTTCTAAACTTCCATTTAATATGTACAGGTAAAATTTGTAAATGAGGCCATCACTTATATCATTTCATGATTCAATTATGGAAAACATAATACATAACTTCAGATATATGATTTACATTATTCAGACTATTGTCTTCATCTTTGTCGCCATATTTATTACAACGTTTCGGCCGTTGTACGCTCCGGCCTTCTTCAGGTGGTTGGAATGTCGAAGTGAACCCTTTATTTCGCTCATTGGGTAGACTGTTCTAGTTCCACGTGCCATGTTTAATGGATGTCAGTTATCAGTTATTTCCTGTTAATTCACCTTTCCAAGTTCTACACTGCCTTACTTACGTATTGAACTCACACTCTTTGGGTCCTGTCGATCTAACCAACACCTTTATCCACTGTGCCATGCGTTCTGAAGAAGGCCGGAGCGTACAACGACCGAAACGTTGTAATAAATATGGCCACAAAGATGAGGACAATAGTCCGAATAATGTAAATAATGTACATAATACCTCATGTCAAAAATACAGACAGATAACTTTAGATGTTTATGTTAAACATTTTTAAACTGCATCAATGTTTCTAAATTTTCGGCAGACAATCGAACTTTTGTCTGTTTGTTGATGTTGTTAACGCAATATTTTGACAGATTCTTAAACAAAGAACAAATTCAATTGTCTGAAAAAAATTAAGAACGTTACTCAATTTGCTTATTGATTTTAACAATATACTCGAATGTTTAATATATTGTCAAGTTTTATTTTAGATGGAAGTTCACAGACTAATAAAGAATTTACAGAGCTGATATTAACCATTTAAATAAAAAAAGAAACATGATCAGAAAAATGAAAATGTAACGGAATTTCAATATTTTTGTTGGAACTTTCATCATGGCTGACCGTTCGTTACCGAATATGCCTGCCTTCTAGGGCAGTTATCCAGTCCCTGGTGGAGACACCTACTCAGGCACATTTGTGTTTGTTCAACATTCACAGAGCTAATAATTGGTTTATGCTGCAACTATTCTGAGCGGAGCTTAGTGACACATTCTCGGATAGAGGGCGCAACATCTGGCGTGATCAACAATTTGAAGGGCCCCAGTATGCTCAAACCCTCGGACAACATGACTTGTGATTTTGTGCGAGCTATATCATCGCCGAACAATTTTGTCTGCCTATTTTCA
>CAHIKZ030004230.1:1245000-1255000 GCA_903632075.3 Acanthosepion pharaonis
TTTCCCCGGTTACATTGTTTTTAATATATCCGTTCTTACTGCAAAAATAAAGTGTTATACCCTCAGAAAAATATTTAAAATTTTTATAATCAGTACCATATTTTTTGACCGGCATGGGTTTATTAAGGACATCCAAATTAATATCTTAAGAAACAAAGACTTTATTTTTTATTTGTTATCATACTTATTTGTGTACATTCAAGTGTTAGGTCAGACGAACCTGATGATTAAATAACTGATTTTTCATCTTGTTTTCTTCATTGGACAAAGTCTGAGTGTATTACACCCCGTTCATGCTGTTGCCACACGAAAAGGCAGCTGGCATCTGTTGCTGTTTGATTTGCACTGTGTTAGCTGAGATGAATGATTTACAACTTGTATCTTGTTCTCCATCGGGGGATTTTTTGACTTCTTATTTAACGTCTGGTACTTCCTCAAATATTTACCTGTTGCCATAGCAATGAATTAACACTTGTACATAAGTATATCAAATTCATCTTCATCAGAATATACCCGAACTGCGCTTTTGGCCGCATGGGTGGGCCAGTTCTTGAGAAGAAAAAAATCTGCTGTATCTGATTGTTCTAAACAAAAACATTCTTGTCTGAATTTCAGAGATGATTAAATTTGCTTTCAAGTTTTCGTTGTAATGGTTATTATTATTATTATTATTATTTCCTTTGAGTTTTGGCGTTTACACATTTCTTTCCGGGTCCCGTCCAGGGACCTAAGGTTAGAGATGGCATCATGACACTTTCCACTGACAAAAAAAAAAAAAAAAAAAAAATTACATAGATAAATCCCTTCGTAAGGTGTGGACTGTACTTGTCAGAACAATTTTTTGTATCTCTTTGAGGCATGGACTTCCAGAAATCCCTTCAATTAGTCTACTGCAATCTTTTCCAACCAGTCCTAGGGCTCCAACTACAACAGCGATTGTTGATGTTCCCATATGCCACATATTATTATTATTATTATTATTATTATTATTATTATTTCCTTTGATTTCTGTTACCTCCGCATTTATTTCCGGATCCCAGCCAGAAACCTAAGATTAGAAATACCTTTAAGACATTTTCCCCCTACCACTTTTACAAAGAAAGATCTGATACTATTCTTCTTCTTCTTCTTCTTCTTCTTATTATTATTATTATTATTATTATTATTATTATTTCCTTGGATTTCTGTTGTATACACATTTCCTTCCAGGTCCCAACCAGAGACCTAAAATCAGCAATGGCTTCAAGACATTTTCCACTGATCATACACTATCAGACACTATTATTATTATTATTATTATTATTATTATTATTATTATTATTATTATACGGATCATTTGCTTTTAATATCCTGCTTTTTTCATTGATGGAATCGAAAGCATCCCTTACAATCTAATGTGAAAGTACAGATAGTGTTATGGATATAACGGCGCGGAAAGTGAATTAGGTGTACAGAGTTCAATTCCCACTTAGTCTTGTTTCATTTGCTTTGCACTAGTGCTTTTGGAAAAGACATGAATCCTCTTTTGCCCCAGCTTTGGATTAAATAGCATAGTAGACTGGGCTATCTTGCCTTGAGTTGACAATCAGCCTTAGATGAAGAAAATTCTGAATTCTAAACCAGCCTGAAGTGGGTTGTATTCTGTCAGGCTATCCTAACCAAGACACCACTATTGATATGGTTGCGACTCTACGAACCTAATGGATTATGAGAGACAGAATCCTTATACCAAGATCGTTACTTGAGACGTGAGATAAAGCGGGGATTATCGTAGAAAGTCTATTAAATTGAGCGAGTATGTGTTTCTGAGCACAATCTCTTATACCTCAGATAGTGATGATTTTCCTGGTATTTTCTAAATGTTTGTTCTTTTAATCGTTCCTAGTGTTCCCATTATTATTGGAATAACGGTTATTGAAATCATATTTAAGATATTATTTGTCAATATTAAAATTCAATAAAATGTTGTTGAAGATTTCATTTCTTGGAAATATGCATGTTTGCCGATGTCACCAGACTAGTTTTAAGTTTATTTTATTTCAGATTATAATCCAAGATCTTTACATTTACTTATGTTGCCATATTCTTTTACACGTATCCTTTTATCTGTTGGTACGGTCGTATCTATTAGGAAGTATTTTTAATGGCGTGTATTCTTCAATCTCTATGACCAGTTAATTAGATTTATATGTCTGTCTGTATAAGTATTAAAATCATGAAGAGTAGTGACTTCAAGCCATTCTTTGACTGCTTCAGTCCTATATTCAGACCATTTTTGTGGCATATCAGGAACAGTAATATTACCTTATTATCCAATAAATATACTGCGCATACTTATCATGTCGATCTTTGAATTCTTTCGTGGTTAGGATTAGGCTGTAAGTAGTATATAATCCAATCTACATATTGGGTCTGTACCTTTTTTACTATATTTCAATGTTTATTATTATGTTGGCGTTGCATATTGATAAAGTCAACGAAAATTCTGTTCTTGACGCATGGTGTAAACAATCTCCTTAGAACTCAAGACTTTTTCAGATAATCCTTGCAGGATGGTAGTTTTCTGGAGGTCTACAGTCTCAGTTTCATTTCCAATTTTCCCTAAAGGCGCAGATGTTGCAAAGACTCCAGGCTTCCATATCGGGAGGGCATCCAATCAAAGAGTGAAATAAAAATTTAGTTTATATTTAATTTGAATAAAGTGTTTGTATCAGGTTTCATCTGTGCTTACATCTTTAAAATGGCTTCCTTTCACACATTTCTTCGTATTATAAACCTCCTTACTTGAGTCTTAGGGGCACGTCACTGCCATAAACTCTCTTTAGATTTTCTAGGTGGTGCTCAAGAGTGCCTATTAATTCAGCAGTCATGTTCGATAGCTTCTTTAATTCCCTAGCCTGTGGTATTTTTCTATCTCTTTAGAAGTTTTCCTTTATATCGTAGGGAACAATAAACGCCAATAATTTTCTAATTTCCTTATCTGTAACAATTATATTCTCTCCGTGCCTCAATGACGTGATCTGTCTAGATTCAGAAATAGCATAAGATCGTGTGATTGTCATTTTCTACTACTGCTTCTGGTTGATATTCATACCACCTCTTCCAAATTCACGGCAGATATGCCAATGGAGTCTATTCCAGATCCAATCATGTCGTTGCTTATAAAATTTGTGTCTAAACTTGAGGCATTCACTGCATATGAGGTTAACTCGTCAGCTTCTTCAAATTCAGCATTTGTTTTATTCCTCTGACTTGGCTTACATCCATATCACTTTGAAAAACAGTTCCTATACGATCACCAAAGTTAAGCAATTTCAGGTCTGGTCAATATCTAGATGAGGGACCGTTTGGGAGTAATAGTATTGTAAGCTTGGATGTGCAGCTGGCGTAATGGATAATGGCTTAGAATTGTCAATTGGTTTTACCGACCTGAATATTTGAGAAATCTCGTAGAAAATATGCGTTTTCCGACGAAAACTGTCATTTAGCCTGGCGTGCTATGGCCTTTCAGTCATAGAGGACGTCCGGTTTAGTAAAGCTCGAATTACTTCTTTTAAATTTTGCGAACATTCAGAGCATATATATATATATATATATATATATATATATATATATATATATATATATATATATTACTAAATTGTTTGCATGAACTTGGCTTTCATTGCAAAGGAGATTAAATGAGTTTTTTAAGTTTAATAATTTTTTGAAGAGCTTTTGTTTCCTAATTTATGCATATATTAGCCCCCTTTTCTAAATTTCTAAGGCACTCATTCATATTAAACTTAATGCAAGACTACATGTAACATTTGTAAAATGCTTTTTATGCTTTCTTCTAGGCTAAGGCTGCAAAATTCTTCCTGCCCCCAAATGATGCAGTTTTTCTAAACTACACTGACTTGATTATGCTCATCACCACCTGGACGAGGATTCTCTGAGGTAAGTCACTCATAAACAATTTACACATATACCCTAGCCAAGGCTGTAGCATTTACATAACACTGATAACTGTATGATAATTGTGCATAACTGTTGGAAATATATATATATATATATATATATATATATATATATATATATATATATATATATATATATATATATCGATTATAGTGGTGAAGGTTTCGTGCAGGACCATCCACACTTTTTGAAGGGCCGAATACAGAGACCTGGTGCACTACGTGCCACAAGGTCCCCAAACAACCCCCGCTCAGGTTTTGAATTCAGAGTTGCCCTTCTCCTAGACCAGTTGCCATCCAAGGCTATAGAACCCAGTCTGTCCTGCTATTTAACCCTATATATCTAGCTGGAGGGAGAAGAATAGGATTCACACCTTTCCCAAGGGTATTAGTACGTAACCTTCACCACTATAATCGAATCTCATGTGCCTGTGTCGGGCTGTCAGTTTCCTGGAAACTGATCTGCTTGACCCTCATACGTCGAACCCGACGAGAGAATCAATTTTATATATATATATATATATATATATATATATATATATATATATATATATATACACGCACATACCAGATTTCATGACCAGCTTCTCCAGCCGCCCAGGATCGCATCAACTAATTCCCCCAGGAACTCTTGTGCTATGGAAGACATAACTTCTTGTATTCACCCTTCAAGTTCATAGTCTCGGTTTCGTATAGAAGATTTGTTCCTTTAACCAACCCCCAATAAAAATGTCACAGGATGTCAAGTCAGGACTCCTGTTACTTTCCAATCACCCGATATATATATATATATATATATATATATATATATATATATATATATATATGTATGGTATCCCGCTCCCACCCTTACACCGTAAAACTTTCAAATGTAGCCGTCCCTTCTACTCCAGTAGCTTCATACCTCGCACCTCTCGCCAGTGGAACACCCTCCCCAATTACTGTTTCCTGAAAGCTATAATCTCCAACTATTCAAATGTAATGTCAATCGACATCTCCACTTACTTTGATCTACCCACTATCCTTCTCCTCATCCTTTCTTCTATCACTCCCTATCTGCTCTCGCTCCAAATCTTCCGCAACCCCTGCATCCTAGTGGCTTCACGCCTTGCTTGGGGCCTAATATATATATATATATATATATATATATATATATATATATATATATATATATATATATATATATGTGTGTGTGTGTGTAGAGAGTGAGAGAGAGAGAGGGAGAGAGAGAAGAGGGGAGAGAGAGAGCACATTGGTTCCTGGTGCAAATAAAAAAATGTTAATGCCCGATGCAAAGTAATATATATATATATATATATTTATATATATAATATGAATTTATCCAGAGCACATTTTCCATGTAATGCCTGATGCAAAAGAATCTTCAGGTTACTGTACTGTAGAATCTTCAGGTACTGAGTTAAAATTTTCATATATATACCAGACTATCGTAATAGTGGAGCATAAAATATATATTAATTATTATATATATATATATATATATATATATATATTTATAAAGGCTAGCTAAAGAGTAACCTCTCAGCTGTATAATGTACCTCATACTAACTTCGAACGGTTTGTTCTGGATAGAATTAAGTGGAGATATTTGTGCAGGAGTGCTATCAGAAATTTCGAAATCAGTCGTATTGATTGGCTAAGAGACGAAAGACAACGACGAAAAGAATCAGCAAATAATCCTGTTGCTATGTGATTGGCACTGTTGCTAAATATGTGAACTTGTATGCAGCTCACTTGTAAGAAGGAAGTGTCACATACGACACAAACATGAAAACTGAATAACGTTGTCAGATCCTCATTGAAATCAACGGGAGAGAAGCCATCTTATATATATGATGGACTCTACCATCGTTTACGACGTATGATTGTCTTTCAGTTCAGTTTTTTATGTTTATGTTTCGGCATCATTCCTGCACGGGATTTGCAAATAAGTCCACATTAGGGACATGCTGAAGGGTTGACCATCATATGGGTTGATATATCGGCCCAATATTTAGTGTTGGTTCTTAATTCTCTTAGATGGTTGGGATGATTCTTTTCAAAGTTAGTTACACCTCGGTGGCATATGTTTCTCCAGTTTGCTCGGTTTTCAACTGCGAGTTCGAAGTCCTCTCTAGGGATGTTTGCAGCATTTAAATTGTATCTGAGTTTGTCCTTGAAGCGTAACCAAGGACGGCCTACATTACGCTTACCATGAAAAAGTTGGCTAGACATGAAGATTTTCGGCATCCGATAATTACTCATTCTGATGACATGACCAGCCCATTTGTGATTACATCAGAAAGGATTCAATAGCACCGACGCCACATTTGATGAACAGATCAGGGTTAGACATTTCGTTCTGCCATGTATAACCGTATATTGAACGAAGACAGCGTTTTGAAAAGCATCAAGTTGATGATGTGTGTCCTGTATGGCGTCCACAAATATATATATATATATATATATATATATATATATATATATATATATATATATATATATATAAAATTAAATTAAATTATATATATATTCAAGCGAAAATAAATAGGAAAATTAAAATTTTAAATTATATTGATGGTTTCGCTCCGTTTTTTTTCATGAGAACTCTTATGTAGCGAAGAAATCATATTTTTTTAATAATTATAATATATATATATATATATATATATATATATATATATATATATATATGTATATATATATATATAAAAAATAGAACAAAAAAATTAAAAAATTAAAATCACCCAGGGATGGGTAGATTAATATTCTTTCGTTATTTTTATTATTTCATTTAGATTCCTCGACTAGTTTCGGCCAAAATGGACATCATCGGGAGAAGAAATATTTCTGCTTGAACAGATAACATTCTCCTCAATAAATATCTAATCACAGAGAAGAATTTTTTTAAAAATTGAAATTAATAGATAAATTTGTTTGCTAAGGCTTAGATTATAAGTTTTGGGAGATATAATAATGATTTAGTGATACTAGATTTACAAATTAAGCCATAGATGGGGAGAAGTGGATTCGTTCCTTTACAAAGTGTATTTGTGCATAAGTGAATATCATAGACCCAACTGGAATTGGAACTTTGCTCTCCAATTAACGATTCCGAGCCATTATCAATAACAGCAAGCGACCTAACGAATGAGCTTGTATAAATGGATCGCAGAAGGAGTTGGAGGGAGAGTAAAAACCCAAACATTACTAATAGCTGCAAAGGATAGGAAAATGTTGAGATCTATGATAGCCCACCTTCTGAAGAGACATGGCATATGAAAGAAAAATTTATAACAAAATTGACCAACAAATCTGTGATAGTTTTGAAATCCTAAACAGATTACCAAAGTTTATTTTCATTGTTTTAATGTTTAGTGTGTGAGACCAGCTGTTAAGCCGAATCTGTTCATATTAAATTACAGACCCTGAGTTTTTCATCTTTGTTCCCTGCCCTAAAGTCAGCCACCAGCTCTTGCCAACTTTTGCCAGCCACATGCTTCTCAATCTGTAACAGACTAGCCAGACCTCCCAAGCTTCAACCTCTGGGTCAGTAAGTGTAGTGGCAGCAGCCAAAATAAGGACTAGCCCCTGACCTTTCAGTAAAGCCTAACGGCCAAGTTGACACGTTGACCCATCAAATATATATAGAAGTCAAATATTTTGGTTATAAATTTTACATCTTATAAAAAGAACATCCTATATAGAAAATTGATTTATATATTATTGTACGAAGGCATGATGGTTTAATAGATAATGACTCGGACTGAGAAATTGGAGAGCCGAATTCGAATTCCACTCTCCCCCGTCTCAGCTATGGGTAAGTAGTAGGACAGACCGGGTTCTATAGCCCTGGATGGCAACTGATCTACCGCATAATGAAATGGCAACCTTCTGCAGGAAAGAAATTACATATCAAAAGATACATGATCAAGCATAGCACATAACTGACTGTACGTCTGAAACCTGTCTTATTTCCAATGAAAAAATAGCACAAAAGGTACCAGAATTTTTTTCTCCATATCGCATTCTCTGATGAAGCTTTAATAAAAGTTAAACATGTTAGATTGATAAACGTTTCCCATTTGTTATTTATCTTATTGTTGGATTTCGATCCTTATTTGAGCCTAAATCATATTTTTGTATATTTTAAATCGTCAGATTTTGTTTCTATTTTTAACAATTTCATCCATCTTAATTTCAATTGCTTTTTATGGCAACTTCTTGATTAACATTCAACGGTTGTTAGTAATCAGTGGATAGTTCTCTGTTCAAACTCGCTTTTATCCCTTAATTATAATGAAAGTAATACTAGTTAAACAAAAATAATGAAATAAGTCTATTCTATTTGAGGACAAAGAGAGAAGTGAAAGGGCCGCTTGTGCCCCCACTATGATATGGGGCCCTGCGAGGTAGTATTCATATAAAATAAAAATTTTATTGTAACATAATTATGTACAATAATGGATCATATGCAATATAAGCCATCTATTCAAGTAGAAAAATTGAAAAGAAATACAATATACATTATTCGGACTATTGTCCTCATCATTGTCGCCATATTTATTACAACGTTTTGGCCGTTGTACGCTCCGGCCTTTTTCAGTTGGTTGGAATATCGAACTGACACTTTATTTCGCTCACTGGCCTTTATTTCACTCACTGGGGTAGGCTATTCTAGTTCCACGTGACATGGATGTCAGTTATCAGTTATCTCCTGTTAATTTCCCTCAGAATGCTCTCCCCTGCCATAACCATGTATTGAACTCACACTCTTTGGTTCCTGTCACTGGATTTAACTAACGCCTTTATCCACTGTAACATGTGTCCTTGTGGGTATCTGTGTATGAATTTCTGGGTATTATAAACCTAATATCTTCAGCAACCATTTTTTAACAGTGCTCATATTACAAATTTTGCTGTTATCATTACATGTTTTTACCAGTCCTCATATTGCAAATTTTTTGTTATTATCGCTTTTCTCTCGCACTCCTTATCACTGGTTCCCATATTGTATTCATTTCTATGCTTGGTCGGCTCAGGAGATTTTTGTGGCCTAGCATATGTGGTGATTCCTTAAGTTTACGAATTTTCCAATGGTGTTTCTTTGTCAATGATCTCAACCTGATCCCACAGAGGGCGGTGATCTCCCTTCTCCCTCCATATGTGGTCAGCCACGCCTGATTTTTCTACTTCCCCTCGTGTTACAGCTTTCTGGTGTTCTTGAAGCCTTACCTTGAGGGGGCAGCCTGTCTCCCCTTTATATTTCTTTCCGTAGCTGCATAGGATATCGTACACACAGTCTTTAGTCATGTTCTCCTCTATGGGGGCTCTTACTCGGGATAGATATATGCGAAGTGTCATCCAGCTTTTGAAGGTTGTCCTGATGTTATATGGACCGCAGATCTTTTGTATTTTCTCTGATAACCCTTTCACATCAGGCAGGCAGACCGTTTTCTGAGTTTTGTTGTCCTCCTCTTGCACGCGCCTATCTCAGTTTTGGGGGGCTGCTGCCATGTACTTAGGCAGTTGTTACGTTGTTGGGTACTACTTATACTGAACAATTCTTCATCTAATGTCTCTGGGTCGCCACTTATGACTTTTTCTCGGTGTTGTAAGCAGTGGATCATCCCTTTCTTTACGCTGTATGGATGGTGGGAGTTGAAATTGGGGTACTGTCTGCTGAATGTCGGTTTACGGTATACTGATGTCTTGAACACATGCTCTGTTCGAGATATTAGAACATCCAGGAATGGGAGTATGTTGTTACTCTCTTTCTCCATTGTGAACTGTATCTAAGGTTTTATTGAGTTCACATGGTACAGTAGAAGCTGAACAATGTATCTAAATACAAATTAGAGAATTCCATAATAGATTATTTCATCTTAAATAAATCAACAATCTTCAGAAGCAATTTTTAACGTGATATTGAAATTTTTCTAGTTAAAAAGTTGGAGACTTTTTAACTCATTCAATCTTATGGATGAAAAATATTGAATTTTATATAGAGTTTCTCAAGGCTTAGCATGAGCAAAACAAAT
>CAHIKZ030004230.1:1257500-1300000 GCA_903632075.3 Acanthosepion pharaonis
ATATATATATATATATATATATATATATATATATAGAGAGAGAGAGAGAGAGAGAGTAGGTTTTATTTCTATCATATATTTGTGCATAATTCATAACTTTATTTATTAGTTCTGCTTTGAGTTTCTTAATACTGTTTCTTCCCGATTTAAAAAAAAAATGTTAAAAAATATCAAAAATATTTGGTACGTACTTTTTTTGTAGATAAAAATGATTATGCAAATTACTTTTGTCTGTATACAGACACGGAAATGGAGCGAAAAAGAAAGAAATTGTATAATTTTCTCAACTTTAAACTAAATTTCCCTTCTTCCTTTCTTCCTCCATCCATCTTGTATCAGGTCTTAATATACCTGCAGCCGTTCTCCTTGTAGATATTTACCCTCTCAGAAATGTTTCAGGAATCTTGCTTTCCCTCCCCACGAGTAATAGTGCGTGTTTTCTCTTGTGTTCTTTCTGACTCATGATTTTGCTAGTTGTTTGGTTTGTTTTTTTGTTTGTTGTTTTTTTTCGTTTTTGTTTTTTTTCTCAAACATGTCTATACAACATACGAAAGAAAAGAAACTCTCTTCCTTACACAAAGCTAGTGCCTAGTCCTAGAATCTGCTGATACCATCACAAGGAGAGATCCTATTGGCTAAAAAGTAGTTAAAGAGATGCGTGTAGTAACATCACCGCCCCTTACAGTCAGAAGGCGACTTTCACCCATCAAAGGAATAATCATTTTGATTTTTTTATTTGACTTTTAAAAATAGAAATCCATTGGGGGCGACATTATCCTTTTTTTAATGTATATGACTTGGGACTTACCTATAAGATAGGCAGTTTATTATTTTTTTCTAACGTGTATGATGATACCAGATTTCACATAATTATTAATGGGGATAAAGTGAAAGCAAGTCTGTCCAAATTTCCTTCCTCTTTCTGAGGATTCTTTTTTTAATTGTAGTCGGCAAATTTTCAAATTAAAGGTAACTGGGGCCTTTTAAACAAGATTCAGGTGGGTTTCCGAGTCAGTATTTTGAACAGGAATAGAGGTTTATGATTTATCCCCTGTTTTTTTTGTTGTTGTTTTTTTCTGTTTAGGACTGGTTCCTTCTGATACCGACTTCAATTCAATACTTCTAATCTTTCTCCCAGAACACCGAAATTTTATTCACTAATTATTATTACCATCATCTTTATATTTCGATTTCTTCTATGATCACACTACCTAGACAGGCATCATATATATATATATATATATATATATATATATATATGTATGTATGTATGTGTGTGTGTGTGTTAAAAAATTATAACATAAACATGTTATAACATTACTACAAAAATTTTTTTCAACACATCTGGTGTTTTATCAACTGATGGTGTTGAATGTAGAATCGAACCTGTATTCCTATACACAAACCATCTACACTCAACACCATCACTTGATAAGACACCATAATTTATTCTGTATACACCAATCCTATACTTGTGCGTATATATATATATATATATATATATATATATAAGAACAAATCTGCCGGAAAATATATATTTTTATGGTCACACTACATAGGTAGGCCTCATATATATATATATATATATATATATATATATATATATATATATATATATATATATTAAGAAATGGACAAGGTCCGACAATTTATTTATTAAAGACATTTTTATTTATGTTTAACGTTGTTATTTTATAGATAAATATTTAAGAGAAATGCTCTGAAAAATTTGAATGAACGAGTATTTAAATGAAAATTTACCGGACATGAATGTCCGGTAAAATTTTATTTAAACTGTTTATCTTAAACAGAGCATTTGCTTAAATACTTGTATCTATAAAATAACAACGTTAAACATAAATAAAAATGTATATATATATATATATTTAAGAACAAATCTGTGGGAAGATCGCGACATTTTATGCTTTGTTTTTCTAACTTCCGTAACATCACTCGCATAACTTGGACAAAGTTCTTCTTAGTGTCTTGGCTGTATATTGACATTTTTTTGTATTTCTCTTAAGTTGAGATTTCCAGGGATCTTTTTTTCCCAGGGACCTAAGGTTAGAAAAAAAAATTACATAGATAAAGCCCTTTGTAAAGTGTGGGCTGTACTTGTCAGAACAATTTTTTTTATCTCTTTGAGGCATGGACTTCCAGGAATCCCTTCAATTAGTTTACTGCCATCTTTTCCAACCAGTCCTAGGGCTCCAACTACAACTGTGATTGTTGATGTTGCCATATGCCACATTTTTGAGATTTCTATTTCAAGGTCTTTGTATTTTGACAGCTTTTTGAATATCTTCAAAGATACATTGCAGTCAGCAGGGACTGCCATATCAACAAGGAGGCACTTTTTTTGTTTGTGGTCTTTAATAACATTAATGGCTTTGATTTTTCTGTCAGTGTGTATTGTGTAGTCCCATAGAATTGTAACAGGTCCTATCTCCGTAACCGGGTCTGGGTGGTGCTCATACCATTTTCTTTCAGTTTCCTTCCCGTAGAAGTTGCAGATTTTCCAGTGCAGATATTGACCCACTCTGTCATGCCGGGTTTTATATTCAGTGGATGCCAATATCATGCAACCTGATACAAAATGATCAATCGTTTCTTCTTCATTATTATTATTATTATTATTATTATTATTATTATTATTATTATTCCCTTTGATTTCTGGTGTGTAATTCTTTCTGGGTTCTGACCAGAGACCTAAGCTCATGACACATTCCACTGAGTAATTTGGAAAAAAGTCACGTTTTAAATAGATTTAAACCCTTTGTAAGACGTGGGCTTGTGAGAACAATTTCCTGTATTTTCTTTGGGATGAGCTACCAGGAATCCCTTCAGTTAGTTTATTGGAATTTTTTC
Source organism: Acanthosepion pharaonis (assembly GCA_903632075.3). Taxonomy (NCBI): domain Eukaryota; kingdom Metazoa; phylum Mollusca; class Cephalopoda; order Sepiida; family Sepiidae; genus Acanthosepion; species Acanthosepion pharaonis. Next base: position 1,260,369 of record CAHIKZ030004230.1, read on the forward strand.
CAATCAATCCAATGGCTCCAACTACAACTGAAATTGTTGATGTTCTCATGTGTAGCATTTTTTTTTATTTCGATCTCAAGGTCTTTGTATTTTGATAGATTTTCAAAGATCTTAAAAGCTACATTGCAGTCTGCAGGAACTGCAATATCAATAAAGAGGCACTTTTTGTCTATGTAGTTTTTAATCACAATATTAGGGTGATTAGCTTTGATTCTCCTGTTTGTGTGTATTATGAAGTTCCATAAATTTTTTACAAATCTTATCTCAACCAATAGGAGTAAATAGGTTTGCCTATAATCTGGTTGACATACCTCCCCGGTCTTTTGAACAGGAGTAAAGGTTTTTCCTTGCTTTTCTATTTAGAATTTGGGTCCCAGTTCCTTCTAAAGTCTAATTCAACTCCATACTTCTAACATCTTGACTGAACTCTAAAATTGTATTCACTGATAATTTTTTTCTTCTCTCTCAGTCGGAGTAGATAGGTTCACCTATCGCCCAGTTTACACTCCTCCCCAGTCTTTTGAAGTGGAGTAGAGGTTTTTCCAATGTTTCATGTTTAGAACTAGGTTTCCAATTCTGTCTAACGGGTACTTCAACACCATACTTCTAACCTCTTGACTCTGAATTGCTATTCACTAATTAAATCCCCTTCTAGTTTAGAATCTATTGTTACCTTTCCTGCATAGCCCCAAAAACATCACTTCCCGCCCATTTCTTATGCACATGCAACACCACACAGTAACCCTTTACCTTGAGTGGCTCTCGGGTCTTGTATATGAGGAGCATAAAAATAGGTGACAGAAAATCATGTCGCATTATTCTGCTCCCTGTACTTATTAAGCAAATCATATAAACTTCAATAATTAAAATTTGTTTTGAAAGAAAATTGTCAAATTTTAAAAAATCAATTTAGAAGTCAAAATAGAGTTGAAGTTAAAATTTTAAGTAGCATCAATATGAGTTATTGAAGTGTTGCGGATTCCGTTATGAAATCCAGTCTCCAATGAATGACAAACGCAGGAATGAAATATAACAAATAAAAGTATATACACAATAATACAATTGGTAATACGGTTAGTAAATCCAGAAACGTGGTTAGTAGCAACAATAATATATATACACAGTCTGGTAAATCCAGTCTCGAAGTAGGACTTCCTTAGAATATACATGCTCGCAAGCGTTTACCTCACATTATTACTCTACCTCTAACTCAATCACAATTACTGTCTCTGCTCTGACTGTCTACTCTGAATCTGTGTATTTAACGGCAGCAATCCAAGTACACACTGGTCGAGTCCACTTGTATGAAAAAGGAGTGGACACCATAACAGAAGTTATTTGATGTATTCTAAAAACTGCTGTCAGAAGTTATTAGGTAAAACCAAATAATCAAATTTCACTTCGAAATGTAATGAAATCATTAAAAATTGATCAACACCTATACGAGAACAAATGACAAACACATGATAAGTCTTTGAATCCTATATATTTTAATATATTGATCCTTCTTCTCAATATGATCCAGTAATCTATTATACATTGATTTTGTTAATTATTTTTACTTCAGGAAGTTCAATTAAACTCCGTCATTAACTTTAAATGGTCCAATAATTGTTTGGTTGACAATTTCAGCCCATATCATTAAGACTACTGCCTCCTTGTTGCTTTTTTTTAGCCACAGGCACATCTAAATTGGATATGAGCCATCCTTTGGCCCATTCATCAGGTTCATCAAAAGTCATTCTAGATTCATCCATGAAAATTACTTTAGAAAAGTCAATTTTCATGTATTTCTCAGCCCATTTTTGACACTTTAAGATATTTGCTTTAGTGAGAAGAGTTTGCCAAGGAAACTTAATTACAGATTCCAATTCACAAAATATTCTACACCTTTTGTCTTTTTTAGCTTTCTCAATTCCAGCCTTTTCAAAGACATGAGTGCTGGTCAAAACTGTTTGTTTCACTATAATTTGCGTTAGTTTATGTTCATCTCAAGGAAGCAAGTTCTTAAACCTTTATTCTTTGCTTCGAGTTCTCAACTTATATTTTCAACAGCCTTCTTCGTCATTCAATGATCTCTGCAAAGTTCCTTTGATATCTCCAATGTGGACATTCCCTCACTCGATAACTTTGTTATTTTCTACTTTTCAGCAGTTGTTAGATCCTTCCATTTACCTATGTTTCAACATAGAAAAAGAAAAAAAATTGTTTTTATTAGAATTCAGAGATTTTAAGCTAATATTAGTTTAATCTGCATATTAACTTCAGTCAGTCCATTTTCATAATTTTTATTATTATTGTTTTGGGATCTTTAAATTCTATTTTTAGTGTTTTTTTTTTAATTTATCAATTTTTATTTTTGTTTTTATATTTTTTTTTTTTGTTTTTATTCTTATTTCTTTTAGATTTTTGTTTTTTATTTTTTGTTTTTATTGTTTTTAATTCAAATTTTTTATTTTTGTTTTTATTTTTATTTTTATTGTTTTTGATTCAAATTTTTTTATTTTTGTTTTTATTTTTTATTTTTATTGTTTTTGATTCAAATTTTTTATTTTTGTTTTTATTTTTTATTTTTATTGTTTTTAATTCAAATTTTTATTTTTGTTTTTATTTTTTTTTTATTGTTTTCAATTCAAATTTTTTATTTTTGTTTTTATTTTTTATTGTTATTGGTTTTAATTCCAATTTTTTATTTTTGTTTTTATTTTTTATCTTTTTTAGATTTTGTCTTTAATTTTAATTTTTTAGAATTTTTGTTTTTTATTTTATATTTTTGTTTTTAATTCAGATGTTTTGGTTTTTATCTTTTTTTAAGATTTTTAGTTTTTTTCATTTTTTCAAGTTTTGTTTTTAATTTTTAGTTTTTTCAATTTTTTATTCTTAATTTTTATTTTTTTTAGATTTTTTTATTTTTTCTTCTCTAGTTTTTTAATTTTTAATGTTTTAATTTTTTTTAGACTTTGGCTTTAGTTTTTAATTTTTCATTTTCATTTTGTTTATTGTTCTTAATTATTAATTGTTAATTTTTGAGTTTATAAGATTTTCTTTTCAATCTTTCCTGCTTTTAACCTTAGAATATTTTATCTTTACTTTTGATTTTCTATATTTATTTTTTGTTTGTCCCTCTATTAACATGCTTCTTTTTTTTAAAATCTTCTTTTTATCTTTGTAAATAGTTGAAAAACAATTTGTTAACTAAATGTATCATCTATAAATACTTTTGGTTAAGCTTTGGATTAGGTAATGCTTTGTTTAGTATTCTAGACCCTTTGAGATTCCAGGTTTTGTTTAAGTGATCTACTACCATAGCACGTCAATATACTCATCATTTCTTAGCTAAGCCTATGATAACATAGGCAGGATTTATGAAAAACTATTTCAGAGCTTCCTTTTTGCTGTAAAGACTATGATAATAAAATATCTTCAAATTTATTAATTGATTCCACAGTAGAAGAAGGGAAGAACAGTGATAATTATGAATGTATTTTAACAATTTCATTGGTATTATCTAAGACTTTTAGTTGCTCTCTGATTACTTACTTTACTGCGACTCAACACTTATTTATCCATTTTTGAATCATCACACTAATTACTACTGGTTAAAGATGTGCAGTTTATTTTCCTTTTATTTTTATCTAAAATATGTAAGTTGATGATCTGAATAGATTTGATATAAATTGACTAAACCTAAAATAAAAGAAATACAATGAAACTGCTTCATCCATTCAGGACCATATTCTTTAGGCCAGTATAGGCTGCAGCTTAGGACCCATGGCTGGCTTGCATATTTTTATAAATCAATGATTTTAATTTTCTAAATGTTTTAATTTCTAAACAATTTCAGAAAGAGAAATTATATCAATAAGACATTCATATTTATTTGATTTTGGAGGAAGCAAGAATGTTTTAGTTTTTTTTTTCAAGTGGATAACAGGTTTGATTTTAGTTCAGAATGGTTAAATCTTAGAAATTTTTATAAAGAAGTGATTTTTTTTTTTATATATATATATATATATATATATATATATATATATATATATATATATATATATATATGTACTCAATCATTATAATAACCATAATACATGTTGTTTACATCCAGGTTGAGTAGGCTGCAACTTAGGGTCCCTCAAAGCAGGGATTTTAATTTTCTAGATGTTGTAACTTCTGAATGGATTTGTAAACTAAAATTTCAATTTCATATTTATTTGACTTTTCAGGAAGCAAAGCAAGGAAAAGAATGTTTTAGTTTGTGCCATTTTGTTTCAAGTAGATAATATTTGAATTTAGCTCAGAAAGTTTAAATCTTAAAAATACTTATAAAACAGTGATTTTAATTTTGTGGACATTATAATTTCTAAATTGTTTCATCAACCGAAATGATATCAATAAGACAAACTGATATTTATTTTCATTGTTTTATTGTTATAATGCTTGCTATAAAAAAATGTTTGTTTTTTTTTACTATTGTTGTGTTGAAATCTGTGTTAATTTGTATTTGCAATAAATAGTTAAATAATTGTATTTCTCAAGGAATATTTTTATTGACAAACAAAAGATAACTGTTCTAGTTTATTTAAAGACTTTGTAATAAACTTACTTTGAACAATTTACATGTCACTAAAAAGTACAACGAGTAGAAAATATTCAAGATGGGTGTGGGAATGTTTGAGAGTGGCCTCATAATTTCATTAGTCTATAAGTTACAACAGTTCATAACACTTATTTTTTTAAACACTTCACACCAAGCAAGACAATAAAACCACTAAGATAGATGAGGTTATTGAGTGTAAAAGAATGTGAGAAAAAGAAAAACAATATTAAAATCGAGAGAACTATAAAATAATAAAAGTTAAGAAGACAGAAGATAATGATTGAGATTGCATTTACATTTTTCAAGGTCAAAGTTAAGTGGAAAACAAGAAACTGGAAGAGATTTCTGCAAATAAGAAGTGCAAGAGAAGATGTTATTAGAATAAAACTTATGGTTATGTTTTGCAATTTCAACTGTAAAATGATGAGACCTAACTTCCAATCTAGTACTGTCCTTAAATATGTCAAGTCGAGGTACCAAAGAGTAAATGTCATTAAAATAATTGCTATGAAAATATTTATAGAAAAGGCACTGGGAAATTATGTTATGTTGATGGGAAAGTGATTTAAGCCAAGATGACAAGTCAGAACCCATATCATTGCAAATTCTTAATTCTATCTATTTAATAAAATCATATGTTTTAGAGGTTACATTCTTTGTTGTTTCTAAATTTATGATTGCACTGCTCTGTTCAGGGTAAGTAGGGGTTGTCCTAACTGAGCTGGAGAGGAATTTATTATTTCAATCTTATTTCAATCTTAATTAAATATTGTTTGTGTGTGTCATGAGGGTGGATATTAAATGGCCATAGAACATTCAAATCACTGATACAGATATACGCACTTGCAAAGTCAACACAGGGATAGTGTGTGATGAACAGAATATCAATTCTTTTCAGGGTATAGCTGATCATGACTCTCTATAACTATATATATTTATATATCTCAGAGAGGTACCATGCTTTGAGAGACTATTGGGTCAAATGCTCTCAAGTGGAACAGGTACATATGAACCATCATTAAAGATGCAGGTAAAATGATCAGCTCCCTGTACCACTCCAGTAAGTACCTGACACCATGTACTATCTTCTACATTTACAGGAGCCAGATCAGACCAAATATAGAGTACTGTTGTCATATTTGGGCAGAAACTGCCGAGACGACGCACTCCAGCCTCAACAGAATCAAAAAGCGTCTCTGAGTCCTTGTGGGTGACAAATTATTTTTCACCCTCCAATTTCTTTCTCATAGATGGGAGATAAAAAAAGGAATTCGTTTTATTCTTTACCATTCCTCTTTGCTTTTATGTTGTCTTCTATTTACACATACTCATTAAGTACATTAATCACAACAGTCTACACCAGGGAGCAAAATAAAGGGTTCAGTTCGACATTCTAACCACCTGAAGAAGGCCGGAACGTACAACGGCTGAAACGTTTTGATAAATATGGCAACAAAGATGACAATAGTTCGAATAATGTAAATAGTGTAGATTTATATATTTTAAACCTAGAAAATAAAATCTTTACACTATTTATGAATATAAATAGTATAAGTATTTTCTTGACTATTGTCCTTATCATTTAATTTGTTATCACAACATTTCGGGCATTGTGCTCTCCTTCCTTTATCAAGTGTTTATCGACAAGGGTAACCTACAAGGAATTCTGAACTGAACCTTTTTATTTTAATCTATTTATTTCATCTTTTTGCGTTCAACTGCTCAGGTTTAGAGATATCTCATTTAGTTCTTATTTTTAGTTTTAGAGAGTGCTATTCAGTAATTTCTCGCCCGTTTCTAAGTGCAAGTAAACAGTAACTATGACACCAAATTCCCAAACTAACGCTCTAAGGAACTAGGCCATTGCCCCATAGAATATAAGAAAAATTGGATAAAAACATTAATAAAATAATTAATCGCAGTACTTTGTCAGTCGTCTTTAATAAAACTTGTATAAAAGAATAGGCATTGCTGCAAAATTACATATATATATATATAAAGTCATCCACAGACAGACTGTTTCGGAGCTCTTCAGTGTGGCTAAACATCCAGTTGCCTCTAGCTAGGATCGAAACCCGACTGAGTTGGTGTCAGTCGGAGATTCTACCACTAAGCCGTAACCAATGAAGGTGAATTTTAGCGTATTTATTTTTAGATAAACATACACAGTTACTGACAGTGACTCAATTCGCTTTTTGCTGAAGAGTCTCGCTATATCAGCCATAATAATCACTGTTTACAAACCCACACCACTTCCTCAGAGAGCTCAACTGAAATTAATTTTTCAGGAGATGCATTATTATTCACTATTGCATTTGATAGATTGTTATGTATAATGTCCCTTTTGTGTTCATAGATACACAGACATAAATTCAACCACAATTGTGATTTAAATATGCCACACTCATGACATTGGAACCTTACCTAAAAGAATTATTATTTTCCCAGATCAACATATACGGCCAAAAATATTAAGAAAATTCGAAAGAAAACAGTCAAATCTATTACCTCATGGTTTTGCACAATACATATATCTGTCTCAAACCATGACACTCTAATCAGAAGAGAAAAGAGGAGGAGGAGAAAAAATGTGACGGATGGTTAGTTTCTCTTAAAAATTGAGATAGAGAGATGGTATGGAAAAAAAAGGGAAGAAGAAAGTAATAAATGGGTAGTAGTAAGCCTAAAAAGACTGAACGGGCCAAGAATTATTCCCTTAAAGTGTGGAACTTTGTACATCGGATTATACAGCAAATTGAACGATATAGCCCGTCATTTCAGGCAGGACACATCAACCCAATTTCAAATTCTCTTTTCTCTTACTTTCCTTTCCTCCCATCAATCTAATATATCAATCCGGGGCTATTGTCTCCATTTAATAAGAGATTTCGGTCTGAAGAGATCAATATATAGATATTCCCGCAATAAAGTATAACCGAAATGAATCTTTTAGAGGTTTTCTTCTTGATTATTATTATTATTTTATGGTCTGTAGTCTACAGAGAGCACTCCCTGGATTAACATCCTCCTTGGAATTATCCCTACCAGTCACAAATTGGAAATATATATATATATATATATATATATATATATATATATATATATATATATATATATATATATTTCAAAATATATATATATATATATATTCCAAAAAATATATCTATATATTTCCAATATATATATATATATATATATATATATATGTGTGTGTGTGTGTGTGTGTGATGTGTGTGTGTGTGTGTGTGTATGAGAATGCGCCAGTATGCGTGTGTGGCGTATTGTATCCCTGGTATCATTTGCTTTGGAAAACGAGTGACGCCAGTCTCCGTCCCCTCCTTTTCTACAAGTTCTTCAGTCGAAGTGGATGTACGTGCTGATTGTGCAGTTACGTAAAAACTTTAAAAAAAAAAAGTCTTCAAATTATGTAAAACCAAAATGAAAACCAAATCGATTAAAAGCGTCGTAGGAATTTTTGTTGAGATTTTGAAGAAAAAAAAAAAAATTATATCTCGATCCGATATTTGAATTTTTTTTTTGTTTACAGCTGCATTCTCTTGTAAAAAAAATTTTTTTATTTTTTCAACAAGCAAAATTTCATTATTTCTTTTTGTTCTCGTTCCAATTTGCGTCAATCTGCAACTTTGTGCCATCATCGTTTTTCTTTTTCTTTTTTTTTCTTTTTTCGAATGACAGATCCATTCGTGATTCTTGATTTAGCCAATGTTATGTATGGTTTTTTTTTCCGAAATGTATAAAAGAACATCAACAGATTTTCATCCTCAAACTCGGTGTCTCCTTTCGTAGACGAAATTCATTAAATCAAGACGACATAGGAAAAAGAAACGAATAAAAAGAAACAAATGGTAAAGTCCTATTTTTTCAACGATATCGGTGAAATTCCGCCGACTTAATAGCTTTCAAGTTAGCGTTCAAAAATACCCATTTGTAAGTAATTTCGTATTCCACTTCTTTTGACAAACGGGCGCTCTGAATTACCCCGTCCCCGCCAAAAAAAATCTCGCCAAGCAAATGGGAATTAGATTTGCAATTTGCAAAGTCCACTTTAATAAATACAAGAAAAAATACTTCTTTACAGGCTGCTATGGCTAAATTGTCATTAATTTATATATTTAATTTCGCGCATGCGCGTTGTTTGTTTTTGATTTTGTCAAATAGTAGGGTCAGCCTGTGAGAAAAAGAGCACTATGACGCAATTCACTCCGCCAGATAATTGGAAACGGCTTGCTGTACGACTTGGCATTCCCGCCGGAAGCTCCAATGCGAAGATTTTTAGTGTTTGGATGTCAATCTGAGGACAGGTTTGGATGAGTGTTGGTGATATTATGCCATTCATCATTTCACATGGTCTCAGACTCAACACTGGTCCCTACATCAAGTGATTTAACGGGGTAGTGCTGCCCTGGGTCAAGAAGGTAGCTTCTGGAATAGCTTATATATGGCAACAGGACTCTATGCCACACAAGCCAGTGGCGTAGCTAAGTGGGGACGGACCGCCCCGGGTGCCAGCACAAAAAAAATTTGTTGGGGGTGATATTGTGTCACCCCCAACAAATTTTTTCAACCAGGCTAAGGTGCCAAAAATACTCTGAAAACAGGGTTTCGCAGGCTGGCATATGACCCCCAGAAATAATTTATGACCCCCAGTTTTTTACCCCCCCCGTCAGAAATTTTCTACTAAATTGTCGGGAAATTTGTGAGTAGGAAAAATAGCAATGTTTTCAGCTTTTGATTTGAACTGATTATTTTGTTGTATTCGATTTTGTCTTGGATCATACATGTAAACATTAACGTACCGGTCAGTAGAGTAAAGTAGAGGTAGAGCATGTATGGAAATTTAGCTACAGCTAACCATTCAACAAAGGGTGAATCGGGGTCATTGGGGTGACATTTGAGCGGACCGCCCCGGGTGACGTTTACTCTTGCTCCGCCACTGGTCATGGCTATCAGACAATTTCTGCGACCACATGACCCCATATATCAAGCCACCTGACTCTCCCGGCTGCAACACCTTTGATTGTTACTTGTGCGGCACAGGTGAGCGAGAGATCAACAAAACTCCTTCAAACACCAAAGATGAATTGAAGCCAACGATTATAGCAGCATTCACCAACTTAAACAAGCAGTCTGTCGAGAAGAGTTGCAGGAGATTCCGTAGTCGTTTGAAGGCCGTGGTTGTAGCCCTTGGAGATTTTGTTGAATAAATTTACTCTTTAGTATTTCAAGGTATTTTTGTGCAATTTTGGTAAATATATCTGTTAAAATGAAATGTCAGTGTTATTTTCATTTTTGCATAATTTAGACGACAATTTATCTATCAACCCCTGTATATAGAGGCTTATATTTTACGAAGAACACGCGTAGTCCAGAGGTTAGAACGTTTAACACTAGGATCTCCCCACGGGATAAGATTATCACCATTGGCAACTGAAAACCATAAAATGAATTGACCCATTTGGGTAGATAGAGGTCGTCGATGCTTGAGCCAGAATCACAAGTGAGCGATGGTTTCAAACTACTGTGTTCAGTCGCCACAGGTCAGTACTGTGGCTGTTGAAAAAACAAATATTCTTGTCTACAAGTATTTACTATACACCCTGATGAACTCTATAGTCTCCAGAGAGATGCCTATTTGTATAAGTTAAGAATATATTCCGGATGCCTCCTAATATACAGTGGTCTAAGAAAAGTTTTTAACCAGGTGAAATAAACTACAGTGTAACCCGGATATAAGAGAGATTTTCTCTGGTCCCAAATTTGAGCCCATACTTACCTAAACAAAATAGACCAAACCCGGATATAAGAGAAACTCGGATATAATAGACTTCTTCTCCGGTCCCGACAACTCTCTTATATCCGGGTTACACTGTACATCCAATTTCAAAATGTAATTACCTAATCCTTACTCAACATTAATAAACAGTATTTGGAACTAGTATAGAGTAAGTCCTCCATTTGCTAGTTTCAGAGCTTGTATTCGATTTTTCATCGATTTGATCTAGTTATCAACAATTGTCTGATCCATATTTTGCCACTCTTTTAACAATGTTTCGTTAAGGGTTGTCACTGACGTGATTTTGGTTGCACGCTCTCGAAGTTTTCGCTCAAAATGCTGTCAAACGCGCTCAATTGGATCCATGTCAGGACTTTGGGCTACCCATGGCAGTGACTTGATTGCTTGGGATTACTCCCAGGCCTTTTTAACTTTGTTCGTATGACATGGTGCTCCATTTTCTTGAAAAAGGTAAACGTTCTTGTCACTCTGATTGGTTTCAAATAGTGGGAGCAGTCCTTTCTCTAATATTTGACAGTATTTTGGACCATTCATTCACTCGTCAACAAGAATCAGCTCAGATTTTGCTCCAAACCAGAGAGCGCCCCACCCCATTACTCCAATCCCTCCATATTTCACGGCCGCCTGCAGACATTCAGTGTTCCAAGTCTCATTCTGATTTCTCCAAACATAAACCTGTCTCGAATTCGAATATTGGCAGAATTTACTTTCATCTGACCAAATTATAGACTGCCAAAATTCATAATCTTTGCTCTCGAATTCTCACAACATGACAAAAAACGATGTACATAAGAACAAGACTTATCCAAACAGATTACTGAAAGTTTTATAAGATCAGCGCTCCGTATAAAACATGACATCGTCTTTGTCATGTTGTATTGATTATGTTATAATTTATGAATATGTCCTGAAGATGGTTTATTAGACCGAAACGTCCGACGTTGACATATTAACATTAAAACAGCATAATTGTATATAAGGATTTTTTTTTCCGTATATATTTTTCTTCATACTGTCGGATCTATATCCATATATTTTACACACACACACACACACACACACACACACACACACACACACACACACACACATATATATATATATATATATATATATATATATATATATATATATATATAGGCCTCATTAGACTGACACTCACTAGTCGTGTAATACTATTCTGTTGTATTTACTGTTTATGATATATCTGTAACACTTGTTTTATTATTTCCAAAGGATTTCTACACGTTACTCTCAGCTGTTGTACTACAGCGGCTTCAGAGCAATATCTGGCAATCTATGGGAGCTCTGTTTTTATATTTTTCTCCTTTGTTCGGATTTGCCAAAGTTTTCTCCTACTGAGTTTTAGAAGAGCCACAGTCGCTCCGTTTTAGCATCTCACTACTTATCTGTAAAGCAGTTCTTAATAGTTGTTGACCCAGGAATCAGACATAGTTCCAGGCTTGAAACAGCATTAGCACTCAACGGAAACGCCGGCTAACTGTTTCTGATATCAGCAGATATTTTCGATTGAACTCATTTTGTATGGCTTCAGGTGTGATGCACAAGAACGGACGAAATTTCTTTATGGTTCTGAAAAAAGATCTGTAGATACTAAGCCAAACATTAAAATGTCTAATGACGTGTGGATTGAGTATTTATACGAGGTTATATCAGAAGGAAAAGACGGTTTTGAAATGACACAATAAAAACAACCAGACGCTGACGCACAAGACCACGCCTACGTATATGATTATGTATAGCTAACCGCGAGTCGATTGAGATGAAGGATCGAGGTCAGACGTATGGAACACGCGCTGTAGTATGCTTTCTGTACGAGTGGTGGTGGTGGGGGGGTTAAACCTTATAAAAATCCATCGGCGGATGTTGGCACAGTATGGAGCATTCACCATGAATCTGAGAAGCGATGTGACACAAGGTCGGGTTTACTGTGAGGAACCTGAGGGCGTACCCCCAGATCAAGGCTGCAAATTACCCAGCCCCAGCTGACATCGGTGTGACTACCGATCGTCTTCTGTCTAGTTCAGTGAATGGGAAGGTACAGCTACGAGCAGCAGTTCATCGGTACCAGACACCTCTCAGTATTTTGTTTTTCTCAGCGGCGTTTCAGTTCGCAGAGTGAGACACAATTGAGCCGCTTCTGCCCGAGAGAGATGATAAACCCTACCCGGTATTCGCCAGGTAACGAAAGGTGTATTAGTGGGTAGAACGCTTTAAACCAAGAGCAAGTGTCGCTCAACATGGCGCACGGACGGACACATCCAGAGAGTGAAGGCCTTGATCAGGGAAGACAGACGAATCATGTTGGCGCAAATATCGGCAATCGCTGGCATCAGATATGGATCTTCATATGTCATAGTGCATGATGACTTGGGGTACTGTATAGTCTGCAATGGGAACACTAAAATATTAGAAAGATAAATAACAGTGGAATAAATTTATTATTCGCATCAGAAAAAATAGTAAACAAAACAAAATAATGTTACGACTATATACGCTTTTCTGACAAATTTGAAAATACGTCCTCGTACATAACAACGTGTTACGTTAATACAATCAATAAATAATTAAAAAAAATATTAAAATAATCGGAAGATATGTAAATATAAAAGTGAAAATTGAGGTATACACCCTACATATAGCTTACGTCAAAACTATTCTTATCATTATATATATATATATATATATATATATATATATATATATATATATATATATATATATATATTATAAATTAATTGATTTAAAATATGTTTTTTCCGCTAAACAGTTCTAACCATGTTTCAAAAATGGAAGCTAAAAGCCACGAATTTAATTTTTTGTGATTAAATTAAAGACATTAGTTCCATTTCATCCTCAAGCGAATTTTGTAGTAACTTTGAAAATTACTGGGTTTTAAAGACACAGCTAAAATCGCGTTTCCATGGTTACAGATAAATCTACTTCAACTGGACAAGGGGTGTCTGGGTATGTATGTATGCATTTATATATATAAACTTTTTTTATTATATAAACTTTTTCACTTAAGTCATGTTTACTTCAAAGAGTCGTGGATACATAGATGTGACCACTCGTCAGAACAGAGTTAAACTACTGATATCTCTTGATTATTTTTTACTTTATTGTAGTATGAATGTGTTATTTTCCTTTTTGCTTGATGAGTATTGATTGGCTTTTGACTTCCCTTACATTCCCTTACTTTTTATTATTTTTTAACAAAATGTAGAGCCTAATGCAGAGATTCCTACGTCTAGTGACATAGATATGTATTAATTCCAATTTATATATACACACACAGATACATACACACACACACACACACACACACATATATATATATATATATATATATATATATATATATGAAAATATGTATATATATATATATATATATATATATATATATATGAAAATATTGATTGAGACAGCATATCTTTATTCAAATGTCATTAAATAATATAGACATATTATGTCTATTTTTATAATAATCCTTTCTAATTAACCGTTGTGTTTACGATATTTTGTAAGCAATTATAACGGATAAATGCTTGCAAAATACATTATTCTAAAAATAAATAGGCATAATATTTCTATATTATTTAACGAAACATGCTTGAATATGTTGCCTTAATACACACACACACACACACACACACATATATATATATATATATATATATATATATATATATATATTACTATTATTAGTAGTAGTAGTAGAAATCTTATAAGGATAAGAAACTATACTCGCTCGGAAAACCTTTGGTGTCTTGATTTGCAAATAAATAAGCCAATACCAAAGGGAAAAAAGGTATAAAAAAGAAAGAAGCAAGAACATGTACGTTAGCCGAAAATAATCGTCTAGCATGCAAGTCCAAAGCCCAAAGAAAAAAAAAAACGATGCGAGTACCCAAAACAACTAAATAAAGTGCTCAATGCAATGAGTAGAGCAGACTTATATATATATATATATATATATATATATATATATATATATAGCATAATGAGAAGCCACGTATACTTTCTAATATATATATAGAAAAGTTGCAAATTAAAAAAATATTTTTATGAAAGTATTTATTTATTTATATATATATTTGATATTTCAGATTGACTTCGATCTTTCTTCAGAAATAATAATATATATATATATATATATATATATATATATATATATATATATATATATATATTTGATATTTCAGAAATAATAATAATTGTTTCTGAAGAAAGATCGAAGTCAATCTGAAATATCAAATATATATATAAATAAATAACTACTTTCATAAAAACATTATTATTTTTTTTTAATTTGCAATATTTTATATATATATATATATATATATATATATATATATATATATATATATATATATATATATATATAAATCAAATGCAGATCGAATATACATCGTAATCCGACTGAGTGATAAAATAAATGAAGAATTAGGAAATGTAAATCAGCCTAACATGTTTCACTTTACACACACACACACACACACACACACACACACACATATATATATATATATATATATATATATATATATATATATATATATATATATTTGAGGATTAATACTTATCTACGTCACCAGACTTAGCCACCTCTGTACATTAGACTCTACTCTTGTAATTGTGGGAAAATATATTTTTGAAACGAACATCGGTTACTTAATATCGTTTTTAGTGAGAAAATGTTGACGTATAAAAAAAAAAAACTTAGTATAAATATGGTTTTACTATGTAAGTGAATTGAAACGAAACGAAATAAAGTTATCTGAAAGGAATGTGCTTATTTCCAGACGTGCAATAAAAACTATGAGAAAAGATTAAAATTAGGTCTACATGAAAGGAAAATGTGAAATCCCCGTTATAATTGCTGAGATGTAATAAATCAGTGACTTTCCCTCTTGCGAGCCAAATTGGGAAATTGATCTTTCGTCACAGTTTCTTTCACGTAATCAAATCAACGGAAAGAGGACATAAGATTTTCTTTATAGACGACCGATTCTTAATGGCAATTTTCCGCTTATACAGGTCTTTTATGAACATTACCCAAGCAATATTATTGTTCCTGATCTAGTCAAAATTGCAGCCGATGTTCAAAGCGATCTCCAGACGGTTGTTAACTTTGAGCAAAATTTGGCTTGTTAATTTGAACGCCTCCAAACCTCAACTTCTCCCTATTAATCATTTGGGGACCCGCCCCCTCTGCCTTCCACCGGTATGGCTGATGCTAACCTCCAGGAAAGTGAATCGTTGCGCCTTCTCTGGCTAACGTTCTCAGCTGGCATAAAGTGGAAAGACAATATTGAATCCACTGCTAGGTTAGCATCTAAGAAATTTGGTTCACGTTATCGTGCGAGACAATTTTATCGCCAGAATAAATACCTATATATAATTTGGAATCCAAAATTTCAGGATAGCGGGTCTGGATCCTGCTAGGAATTCTTTGAAATTGCCCACGGAATCGGTCTGATTCCAAAATGGTATGGTATTTTCGGCTACGGTCTCTAGGAGTAAATTTGAAAAAGAGTGAAACAGTGACAAACTGACATTTGCATTTGGAGAACATGATGTTAGGAATTTAATCGTCTTCTTGTCCTTTTTATATAATTTTTATTGTCATTTGTGTTAGGTTGAGAAAATAGTAAGTCTTTCAAGTATTTCCATTATCGAATTTTTTTTCCACTTTGTCATTTATTTTCCTAAATTTATTCTGATATATAAAAATTCATATATAATTTTTTTTTCTCTCTCTCTCACATACACACACGCACACAACGAGGTTGCTTCGAACACAACTGCTGAAACTAGCAAACATGCTAGGAATTTAGCATTTATTGTGGAGCCTTTTCAGCAAGAGCATTTCGTGAAACAAGCTTCAGTTTCTCGGATGTGAAAGGGCTTTTTTCTTTTTTTGAATAATGTTCACCCTGTTAAAGACCCAATAGTCACTCGAGGAAGAGGATTACGGAGTAAGAGGTACAGTTTTGTGGGATATGTTGGAAGCGAACGGTTAGCCATTGATTGAACACAAAGCCACTCAGGTGGATCATCGAGCGACTTCGTCACTAATGGAACACGAAGAGCATGTCTAGAAAAGTAGGGGGCGGGATGCGAAGCTTACGATGATAAAGGGGGTAGACAGCGATTGACTTATTTGATTAGATACTTTCCCCTTCTGCAACAGATTCCGTTCAGGTTGTTTTTAGTTGGTTAATTGATAATGCACTTGATACATTGATAATTCTTGAGGGGGTCATTTACGTAAAGCACACTAATGAAAGCCAGTGAACTTTTCGCTCTCCATTCAAAATAAAAAATGATGATCTCTGGAATACGAATGTTTACAGAATACGTCTTTATGAAACTGAAGTTATTAAGACTGTCTGCCTTCGAATAAAAATCAATCGTATTTTATTTTATTTTATTTTTTTTTACGAATTGGTCAAACCCAAACTCAAACAAAAACATTGTTTTCAATCGTTATGAGTTTACCGATTGAAAAGAATTTTATTATAAATAATTGTCTTGTAAATGGAATTTTTAAAGCATTCTGAATGTAAAAATAAAGTAAAAAATGTGCAAGACAATAAGAAACACTACCTGCCAAAAAAAAAGTGAAGTTTTGTTGAAATCGGTTGAAAAATGTAGGAAATCCGATCCCATATATAAACGAACACACACACACACACAAACAATCAACCTGGGTTTTATAATAAGTATAACTCGATATGTGTTGTCCCCCTTTCATTCTCACAGCGATGCTTTTAGTCGTGTTTTCAAATTTATTTTGTGCAAAAACAATTGTGTTTTTCCAATTTTTGACGCTGTCAAAACCACTGCAAGGTAATTTTACGTAGTCCTGTGAAGTTTTTTTGAAATCGGTTGAAAAATGTAGGAAATCTGATCCAATATATAAACGTACAGACACACACACACACAACTTGGGTTTTATAATAAGTATGATACCTCTCGCTTTATTAAATATATTTAAATCATTTTCTAACATTAAATAACCTGCTAAGTTTATTTAACCACTTCTCGCTAATTATTCTTTGTGAAAAAGGTTTCATTTTCGTACGATTTTTTAAAATTTGTTTTTAATATGGTACCTAAGAAACTGAGGCACTTTGAAATACGAGAACGTTGGCTGACACCTTTACTAAACTAATGAATTGACACTTGGATTCGTTTCAAGCTTAGACAAAGAAAAAAAAATCAAGCTCATCATTTAAAGACGTCTGTAGCTGGCAACGTTATGTTTTGGACGTGTTCATTCGTTCATGACTGAAAAGGTTATTTTAGGTGATGACGTATATACACGTCTACGTCGTGAAAGAGGCTTAAACCACAAAATACGTTTAGAAGGAATACGCTTGCAAGAACTTTTTGTCTTTTAATAAATAATAATTTAGTGATACAATTTATACCAATTAACCTATAGTTGGGTCGAGAGAATAGGTGGATTCATGCCTTTCCTAATAGTATTTGCATGTGAGTAAATATAACGGACCCAAGTGGAATTTGAACTCTGATCCCCGATTAAAAAAACACTTAGATCAAGAAAAAGCCACCTTTTCCCTTTCTACGTGAGTTTCAATAGTATCATATTGATTATTACAAATTCTTCTGTGAGGTGGAACCCAAAATATATTCTTTCTACCTTCAAGGCACACCCAGAATTCAATATTAAATTTTTGCGAAGAAAATAATTATTAAGCTAACACCTTTCTTTTGTGATTATATTCGCTATATGCGTTCACACCTTTAAAGTATTTTGGGAAATTTTGCCATTAAAAATAAATGATTATAAAACCGTTGTTTAATGTTTATTTTTATCGAAATAATGCCTAAAAAGAGAAATATAAAAATTACAGTTATGTAAAATATTTAAAAGCACGAACGCCTAATTCAAAATGCAGACATGAAAACACTGTTTTTTTATTAAAAGTCAGCTATATTCTTAATTTTTAAAATATTTTTGACTAGCAGCATGGCCCGGCGTTGCCCGTGTTTGATTCAAAAATCGTACGACTCATACAGCAATCGTTATCACTTGACTTAAAATATTTTTGCCCTTCCTTGCCTTTAAAGGAGTGCTCGTTACTGTGCTGATGTTGCTACATGCCTTACTTCTTGCCTATCTCACACTGCAAATTTATTCTAAGCTCTATACTAAACATTAAATCTGTTACGAAAAAAGAACTAAACAAAATGAACACAAAACGATCAGCTTTAAAAAAGAACTCGTAACTGGAAAAACCGAATGAAAAAAGAATGTTAACAACAAATACTTTTTCACACCCAACCCAGTTCAGCGAAATCAGAAACAACGTTCAGTTTAAGCAATCGAATGAGCCAATTCGAGTAAAGTGCCATGCAGATTTAAATTTTTCCCACTTGTGACGAATGCAGCTATCGATTTTTTTTTCCATGCTAGCATGCTAGTTAACATTCGTGTCAGTCAGCTGTTGGCTCTCACGCTGGCCAATAGAATCTTCCTGCCTATTCGTGGTAGCCAGCTATAGGCTCTCATTCTGGCCAGTAGAAAATGGCCGCAAACTACATGAAAACTGCCGTAGAAGCATGAAAAAATCGATTATTTCCACTATCGATGGGAGTTGGGAAATGCATAGTTGGTCTTGGCCTTTCGACTAACTTGGAGCATGCGCATGTAAATTTTGGTGCAAATCCGTCGAAAATTACGGCCGTGCATTCGTTACACACACACACACACACACACACACACACACACACACATCCTGCCTTTTATAGATAGAGATAATGATGTCTGTAAAACCTATTATACAGCCATCCGTACATCGTAATGTACCTATTTTAAGTAACTGTTATTTGGGGAAATCAATAGCGGTTTTATTCGAAACTTCTTGTTTTAGCAAACGAATCTCGATTGTGTGATTGTGTTGACATTGGCAAATTAGCATAACTTGGAATGTCTTTGTTTTTGCATATATTGAAAGCTGTTTACAAGTATATTTACATAAATATAGTCTCGATAGTAAGGCTGATCAGTCCTACAAGGCCAAAACTGCAGCCGATGTCCAAAACGATCTCAAGTCCGTTGGGGCAAAAGATGGCTTGTATCATTTTAACGCCTCCGGAACTAAACATCTCCCCATTAATCATCTGAGATACGTATCTCTGCCTGCGATCTGCATAGTTGATTCTAGCCTCCAGAAAAGTGACAGTTTGCGCCTTCTCGGGCTAAGTTTCTCAGCTGTCATGAAGTGGAAAGACTATATTGAATCCATTACTAGTTCAGCTACTAAAACATTAGTTCAGTGTGTCGTGCGTGACAAATTTTCTTTCCAGAATTTATCTTACATATCTATAAGTCTACCACTCGACCATGCTTAGCATATTGTTGCAACATATAGTCCGGTGTCCCTGCTATTTACCAGGAGCTCCTTCATAAAATCCAAAGAAGTATCGGCAATATTACAGGTCATGATCTGGCGGCTTGGTTTCAATCACTCTTCCATCCACATAAGGTTGCGACTCTGTGTCTTTTATCCAAATTCTTTCATGGTAAATGTTCGGATGGGTTCTTTGTGCCTAGACTTTTTGAATTTAAGCGCAGAACTAGGCTGGTGTCGAAATTTCATCAAGCTTACAACTGAGCTGGCGAGATGCAACCGTAAATTCTATGCTAAGTGTTTCTTTTCTTGCACTTCTCGCTTATGGAACTCTTTTCCTGCTCCATGCTTCCCTTGACAAATTTAATCTTCAAAACTCTAAACGCTATTTAAATCCACTGTCCTCTTGATTATTCTTTCCTCTTCCCGCTCATTATTGGATGTTTCTGTTGCTAATTCTTCCACACCCAGTAGCCTCTTATGTCTTCGTGATTTTATTGTCTTGCATGGTGTGAAACCGATAAAAAAATGCTTAATGTCCATTTTCGATTAAAAATTAACTTGTAAATGTGTATTAAAATGGTGTTCATTAATTATAATCATGTTTTATTATACAAGGTGCAATGAGTAAATTTCAATTTCGAGCATGCGCACTGCTTGCTTTTGATTTTGTCGACTGCACAGTATAACTGGGTCAATTGGGGCCCGTCTATGAAAAAAAAAGTGCACCAGACAGAAATCTGAAAATGGCACGCTGTATTGCTTGGCATGTACGCCGGTGGTCCCAATACAAACATTTCAGAGTGTTTGGTGTCAATCAGTGATAGTGCAGAGGATTCAGAAAGAGTTGGATGAGATAATATCTAGTCAGTATTAATGATTTTGGAGTGATGACTAGCGATGACGACATTCATTTTCTAACTGGGACTTAGATTCAAAAACAGTGGCCTACATCAAGTGACTTGAGAAGGTAGGGTTGCCCTGGGTCAAAAGGGTGTCAACAGGATTCGGCATCATGCCATACAAGCAGGAGAACCCAGTCATGGCTGTCAGACAATTGCTGCGACTACAACAACTCTTACATCTGGCCACTAGACTGCAGCCCCCTTGATTATTATGTGTGGGACGCAGTTGAGAGAGACACAAAAAAGACTCATTGTAACACCAAAGATGAACTGAAGACAAGGATTTTAGCAGCATTCACCAACTTAAACAAAGAGGCCATCCAGAAGAGTTGCAGGAGATTCCGAAGTCACCTGGATGCCGTGATTGAAGCCAATGGCGATTTTATTTAACAGATTTACTCTTTAGTATTTCAAGATGTTTTTGTGTCATTTTGGTAAATATATCCGTTAAAATGAGATATCAGTGTTATTTTCATTTTTGCATAATTTAGACAGCAATTTATTCATAGCACAGTGTCCTTTTTGTAAATTTTTTTCTCAGATTTTGATTAGAAAATGAATGATTGGAAAACGATTCGTACTCTTTACTGAGGAAACAGGACTATTTTGAGCCCAGAAATTATCAAATGACATCTAACGGTTTTTCTAAAATACAAAATATACAATCGCATTCATCAGGGTAGATGTTTCTTCCAATCTTAGGGCATTTATTTCTGATAACGTTCTTTTGAAGTTGCGGTTGGTGTAAAATATATATATATATATATATATATATATATATATATATATATATATATATAAATATATATATATATTTTTTTCTTTTGTTTGTGAAAATTAATCCATCTTTATATACTTTAAAATTACTACATGATTTTATTACATTTTTGTATTTTTTTAACTTTGCAAGAATTAATGTAATTTCATTTAAATAATTTTAATTTTATACTGACCTCTAATTTTAAACATTTTGATTATTCAAATTTATTACATTATTAAATATTTGCATGAATCCATATTCATAAAAAATATTTTAGTGATTTAGAAGTTTTTTTTTTTTACAAAATATTTTAAGCTTCTGATAAAGAAGATTTATAAAGAGATTTATTTTAGAAAAAAAAAGAGGGTAACATATAACGTATACATAATGTTTTGAAATAATCTCCTAACAAAGAAATTGAGCATAATTTATTTCATTAATTTATATTCTAAATATTTTTTTATGTATATTTCATGTTTTCACATTGCACTGAACGGATTTTCTTTCATAAAAGAAATTACAAATAAATTTTTAGTTTCTACCTCTCTTTTATTTAATTTTCTAAATCGTGGGATTTTTCTAGAGTATCGAATTACGATCAGTCTCACAACAATAATTTATGTTATGGTATCGAATCCTGACTCTCCGAATTTAAAAAAAAAAAACAAAAAACAAAGTAGGAGGATTCCTACAAAATTTACAGAAAATAAAGCTCGCTATAGTTTTTTTTTCAATTTACACGAAAATTAGTCCATCTTTAATATACTTTAAAATACGGATATCTTTCCTGAGGTGTTTATAAATTGTACACTGTTCAATTATTAGCGTTAACAACGAACTTTTTAAATTACAACATTGTGCTTGGATTAAACGAAAATTACTAACAATATAATACATATTACTCACAATACATTTCTTCTCGCCTCCAATTTTTACCACAGGGGTACATTAGTATTAAATAAAATATCAGGGCTTAGGAGAAGACGTCAGGAATATAGACTTGACATAGATTTTAGAAGGAACTTAAAACCAAACCCTAAAGAAGAGGAATAAACATCTCTTGTTCAAAATACAGGGGTGGAGTGTGATCCGGACGATAGGCAAACCTATTTACTCCTATTTACATGTGGACTATTGTCCTGGCCTTTAATGTTATTATCGCAAGGTTTCGGCCGTTTTTTCCTCTAGCCTTCATCAGGTGTATGTCAATCCGGCATACCTTACTAGGAATTTTGAACTGAACCCTTTATTCAATGTACGAGAGTAGATTGTTCTCGTCCCACTGACCATGTTTAAGGATTTCAAGTCTAGTTCTCATTTAGTCCTGCTCAGTTATTGCTCACGCCGTTTTCACTGAGTCTGAGTACACACTATCCGGCTCAGTGGTTAAACTAAGATTTAATTTGTCACTAAATTTACGAACCAACGCATTAATTCACTAGGCGGTTGTCCCAAGTATTCAGTTCGAAATTTCTTGTTGGTCACACCTGATGAAGGCCGGAAGGTACAAAGAAGAGGACAGCAGTACACATGTAAATAGTGTTAATAATCATTATTGGCGTTAATGGAAAGATCGGCATAGTCACTTTGTTGTACAGAATATTAATGGTAGTTGTGAATAGTAGCATTACATTGAAAAACGGACAGTGTCCAAGAAGCACTTTAACATTTAATTAAGAAGTTGGAACTGAAAGTGGAGAATATTCTACCGATAGAAACATTCCAATTAGAGGTGCGACCTGTGCTGTTCTTTCTTAAGCATTTGTGATCGTATTAAAATTCATCGGTTTAAGACCCTGTTATGCCTGTTCTTCTTGACAACACAAGTACAAATACGGCATGTCAGTCAAAACTTGTAAAAGCTCTTCAGAAACTTGAGCGAATATTACACACATATATCTGCTTACTATATCAGAATGATCCATCTATTCAAAGCTGTTTTCAAATATATTCCGGTTACAACAAAAATACAAATACTTTTATAGATCTAAGGAGAATGTTTTGCTACAAATAAAATTTGTAATAATGATTCTCCTACATATTTTGCCCCAAATATAATTTGTTATAGTTAGTTGTTCTCTAGAAAGGTTTTTGGCCCCAAATAGAATTTGTTAAAGTCAGTGGTTCCCGAGATAAGTTCTGTCCCAAATAGAATTTGCTAAAGTTAGTGGTTCTGGAGATAAGATAAAAACATATTGCGAGTACAATGGTTGATCTCAGCGGCAACTGCATACTCCTTTTAGAGTATGTCATAAAGTGGAGGTCATTGCTAGATTAGCTGCTAGAATCACTAAAAATGCAATGTTACTATCTTTAGCAAATCGATCAATGTATATTTCGAGCAACGGTGCCTATTTTTCAGGACTATATGACAAAATTCCCCAAATTCCTTAGAAAAATATATGAATTTTATTGGGTTGAGATTAAGAGAGAGATTAATAAATCCTATGACAAGTGACTTTATATATTCAATATACCTCAAAGAATTAAGTAGTTGTCTTAAGAAATCCAGAGTATTGCATTCAGAATTATGCAATATAATGCTTTCTAAGAATGAGCTGCATTACACGATTGATTGATTTTTACGGATTATCAACCATTTGTGGAATATTTAAAGCCTAAACTTATTTTTTAATATATATATATATATATATATATATATATATATATATATATATATATATATATATATATATATATATATATATATTTACATTTATATTTGCGTAGATTTAACATTTAATTGGTTAATCAAAACATAATCACAAGTCTATTTTTAATACTGACCTTATGTCCATCCACTTTACCTTTCGGAAAACAGGTAACACTTTGTTTTTAAATTTCCTTAAAAATCATTTAATCGCCAGTTACTTACCATCGCCTGAAGGAGTACAATCATAGCATTAAAACATGAAAGCTTTTTGTGTCGTGATTTCAAAATGTTTTTTATTATAATCTTTTATAATATATATATATATATATATATATATATATATATATATATATATATTGAACAATAAAAAAATATTAAAAAATTAAAATCTTCACACTGGGTTATAGATTAATATTCTTTCGTTTTTTTAAATTATTATTTCATTTAGATTCCTCGACTAGTTTCGGCCAAAATCAGAAGAAGAAATATTTCTGTTTGCTGGTAGCAGTGAACTACAGAAATGAATGTCTTGATGGAGAAAATGAACTTTTGTCTGTAGTTTTCATTTGTTTTTTGTTTTTTTTTTTGTTTATCTTTTTAACATGAATCTTTTAACATTCCTTGTGTTGGTCAAACAGTCTCTTTTAAGTTGTTATTTGAGATAAGAGCTGGATGGATGTATGCTTCTCGGAATTCCCTTGGTCAGTTTGACAGTTTTATTTGTCCTGGAGAGGGGATGTGTCTCTGTTTAGTGTTTGTGTGTGTGTTATTTGTTTTTTTAGTGAGTGAGTGAGTATGATATGTGTAAACGTGTGTATTGCTGTGGGCGTGTGTTATCATTTGGCTTATTAGGGAGTGAGTGAGTATGATGGGTGTAAGTGTGTATACTCGTGTGTGTGTGTGTATAAGTGTGAAGCCTCAACACCCCCGTAAGCATGCATATATATATATATATATATATATATATATATATATATATATATATATATATAATATTAGTGATCAGTATGGATATTTCCAAAAGGATATAAAAGGGAGAGCTCTGTTAGAAACAGAGCAATAATAATTATTATTATAAAATGCATGAACACTAAAACTTCATGAGGTAATATTTATTTCATTCAGGTCGTAAAAACGGCCCTAATTCACTAGAACTTCAAATCCGAAATATATATTATTTTTGAAAATTAATTATGTATTAACAATCTTTGGAGAATTAAAGTGATTTCTCGAGATACAATTTCTACTATTTGACTAATAACTAATACTATATTTATACCAACCGTAGATTCATTTTCGGATGAAGCCAGACGACTTAGAAATGAGAAGCTCATTAAAAAACTTTGCTTAACTTCTCTTATAATAAAAGAAATAGACACACAAAGTTCTGGTTTTCAGATAGTTTTCAATACAGTCGGTTAAAATGTAGTGTTTGTTCTTTTTCAATTGCAACAAATTTAATAGTAGAAGCAGTCAAAGAATACCAAAATTAGTACAAACTCTCAGGATTCCAAACCTATTCCCCAACGCAAAACCTAATGCCTGTTATTCTTTAATTACAGCAGAGCATATAAGACATAATAAAATTAGTAAAAACGTTTCGGACTTCCAAATCGAGTCGTCAGTATCGTTGTGGTACTTGGATCAGTCAAAAAATAATACACGTTCTTCTTTAATTAACCGATATATCATTGAGAGCAAACAAAGTATGCTAAAATGAATACAAATGTCTTCGGATCCTTAATCTATATTCCCTCATAGACACTATCATTTAAAATTTTAAATATAGTCTTTAACTTATCCCTTTCTTTCAAAATTATACATCAATAGAGTTGCCCTCATTGAAAAAGTGAATAGCATTATTCAACCTTTGAATGAAGTGTACTCCGAATATAAGCGCTTTTGACTGCTTTTTTTAGTCATTTGCTTTTTTCAGTATATCCTCACTAAAAAAAAAAAACTCTTGTCATACGAATGCTTTCTTCAGGGGGCAAAACAAATGAAAGTATAATGGTGCCATGATTGTATGTTGGACAACACATGATTGTTTTCTCAGTCATTGCAATTCTTTGTCTGTTATTTACGCTGATTTCAAGTTTTCTATTGCCCAATCGCAAAAGTACTTATCTTAAAATGTGTCTAGCTTGATGAAGCCTTGCTTTAAGCTCTGATAATATATACCAATTGTATCAATTATGATAATATATATTAATTATGAAACCTACGACGCATAATTGATAGTGACACATTTAGTTATTACTTTCCTGAAAAGATTACTGCTTTAAACTCCTTTCTAAAGCTACTCCATTATTCCTTTTCTCTCTAGCTCATAGTGGAGACGCCAGTTCTCCCGAACTCTTCTTTGTTTTTTTTTAAAAAAAAAGGTACTATTTGTTTTGTGCAGTTTAAGTAGTTCTTCGGTCATCGCCGAAAATCTGCTGCATCATGCAGTCGGCTAACAGCTAACTTTGCACAGACTTTTGAATAGTCAAAATGAAGGCATTAGATAGAAGATAACAATTATTCTGTCACCTTGTTTAGCCTTGTCTGCATTCACATTAGCAACATGCCCCTCATCGCATGGTCTCTCATTACTGATTTCAAGTTTAAGCTTTGTTTAAAATATTCAATTCTTTGTTGATTGGATGATTAACATGAATGGAAATGATATAAATGTAAGTAGAATCGGTTTCATGGGTGTGTTTGTGCTGTGTCGGAAACTTACCACCCCTCTTGTGATAATAACATTAAAGGCCAGAACAATAGTCCACATATAAATAGGAGTAAATAGGTTTGCCTATCGTCCGGATCACACTCTACCTCTGTATTTTGAACAAGAGATGTTTATTCCTCTTCTTTAGGGTTTGGTTCCAAGTTCCTTCTAAAATCTATGTCAAGTCTATATTCCTGACGTCTTCTCCTAAGCCCTGATATTTGATTTAATACTAATGTACCCCTGTGGTAAAAAAAAAAAAGATGAACTTGTCTGTGAACAAAGACTTTAAATAGTGGCATGTCAGTTGACATGGGGAAGATAGATAGATAGAGAAGTTCTTAGCTGAGCTAGTTATTGACTACTCAGGCGATTTCTGTACCTTTTTTTACCAACCTATTAAAACCCTTTTTATTGTTACGTGTTATTTGGCGTTTGTCTCTACTAACCCCAAATCAACATCATTACAGTTTGCATGTATTTATCTCCGTGAGCGGAAACAAAGAACGTTACTTACCACTTCAAGCCGAGCTCTTCGCCATATTTCTTACCAGAGCGAAACCGTGACAGTCTTTGCTTCCTTTTTTTATGGGAGAGCGTAGATTTTCTAGTGAACCAGAAGTTACCCGTTACTGGACCGTAAATTGCCAAGAGATGTTGCAGTGTATGATTAAAAATAAGGAGTTTTTTGTTTGTTTGTTTGTTTTTTTTTTTTTTTTTGACAGATGGCACACAGGTCGATAGCCGATTAGTATCGGCTGGGTCAACGCGTAGAGTGGGTATGATGTTAAAAGACCCGAAAACTTTAATGAACCTAGGCTGAAAACATCACAGATAATGTGGGCCAAAACATCAGACAGATATATTTCCCGAAATTAAACTCATGTGAATATTGGAAGTTATTTCTTCTTTCAGCAAAAAAAAAATCTTTGCTGTTTCATTGTTTCTTATGTTTATACAGCGCGGCAGACATTTTAAAAGAGGATTAACAAAAGTGGCGGGAAGTAACTTCACAATTTTTCCCAGTGGCTTGCATGGTGTTGAGATGAACATACTTTTGAATAGTTAATACTTTTAAAATTAAATTAAAATAACCCCTTTTAAATGGCTCTTTCTAATAATTTAATTATTATGAGATATATTTAAAATGATTTATTTTTTCTATTTTTTAAATAGTTTTTAACTTTATTTTTATATTTTTTAAAGAACCCGTGAGAGGGTAGAAATCAGAGTTACCAGCGAAAATGACAAACCACGCTGTGAGCTAAGTTATGGTGACGTCAATGCAAGTGTAGAAATTTAACAATCTGGATAGTGAAACGTTTGAAAACGTGACACAGAAGACGCATAAGAATAGAGAATGGTGTCTTTAAAAAGCTAAGAATAGTAATAAGATAAAGGAAAAAAGTTGTTACAAATATAGAAAAGAATCCTGAGCTGCTTCACAGTAACTAATCTCGGTTGACATTGCATCCGGGTCTTTTGAACAGATGTAGTGCTTTATCATGCGTTTCCTGTTTAGAATTGGGCTTTATTTTACTTCTAAATCAGCGACATAAGAAATATAATGTCACTGATTGAACTCTGAAATGTCATTCAATAATTAAGAAGTAGATTTGGAGTTTTTCTAGAGAGTCGGTTCCATGGCGTAGTGGTTCGCTGCTCGAGTGGAACTCACTTCTCACCAGTGAAATACATAGGATATTGAGGTTGGTTTGTTACAATGTGCGTAGCATGTCGGGTCCTAGCCGTGAAGATTAGAAATGGCGAAACTAAGAAAAAGTACTTCGTCTGAGCATTTTCCAATGAAGTAACAACAAAGCAGTGACAGGGTTGCGAAGTTTAGTCTATAAGAGAGGGTTCGTAGAGTGGAAACAGTGCGTCACGCACAAGGACACGGGGACAGTTTGGGACACTATCAAGACTAGAAAGTTAGAACTGGACAACTCTAACACAAATATGATGGCGGTTCACCATTTTAGGACTTATCTGGCTCTTGTAACGGTAGAAGATAACACGAAGACTTAGGCACTTACTGGAACCGTACAGAGTAGCGACCATTTTTTTCAGCATCTTTAGTGATTGGTATACAAATTACATTCATGGTCTGAGATGAGCTTCAGTCCCAAGAGGCATTCCTGTCAGGGAAAATCTTTATGAGTAGACTCGAAAATTAACGGTCTGCTCGATGATGATGGGACGTTACAATTTTGCTTTTAGCGATATTGAATGTGACCATCTAGCCTCTACCCCAACGATTGAGATTTTTTAAATCAGTTAACCTGAAGCAAGGTACTAATGCCACTAAGACGCAAGAGATTACTGCTAGCGAAAGAGGAGGAAAAGACTTTAGAAGGAATTGGAAACCCAGTCCTAAACAGGGAACAAAGGATAAAACTAAACTCCTGTTTAAGATAGCAGTTATGTACTTATGTTCTAGTAAGTACATAACTCCTTCTGCTGGACCGACCATTTTTTCCGGCATCTTTAGAGATGGATCGTATGTACGAAGTCCTGAGAAACTGTGTTAATTTTGGTATGTTTGGTCAGCTTCTCTTAAATAATTTTCTATTTAGAAAAAAAACAGGCATTCTTGTTTTAATTTGTCTCATATACGAGGTAAAGTAAAAAGTTATAGTACTTTCACCATAACATATCACACAGCCTTCTGCATATGTCTTACTAACAGTCGGTATTACTGTGCTCAAGTCATCGAAGTTTGAGATAGACCCCGCCATTTTCTATTGTTATTACAGTGTAAACATGGCCGCTCCGTTAGCAGTGTGGACCAATGTGAGATAAGGAACGGTGATACGATTTCTGTGATCGGGAGATGTATCAGGAGCTGGAATTCAGAAGCTTTCAACACAATGCGTCGAAAGTTCACTACTGCGTAGAAGTATGTATAAAGGGACCGAAAAGTTTTAAAATTGACCGGAGAAGCATGACAGACGAAGGAGGAGAAGGGCGCTCATCAACATCCACCAGTGACGAGAAGATTCAGCAAGCTCGAAAGATGTTAATGGCGACCTGGGGAGATATCATCGATGAGGTAGCATGTTCACTGCAGATACGAAATCGCAGCTTTTTGTTCCTCCTCAGTGCACACTGCCAGCGAAGCGGCCGTGTTTGCACTGTAACGCGTAGAAGTATATAAGTGGATGAGTGGATGCATAAGCGTGGCGCACGAAGAAGAAGCAGGGCGATTATCAACCGCCACCACGGACAAGAAGATTCAACAAAGATCGAGGGATGGTAATAGAGAAATGGCGATTTATCATAGATGAGATTGTACGTTCTCTGCAGAGTCGAAATCACAGCTCTTTTTTTTCCATCCTTGGTGCACACTACCAGCGGAGCGGCTGTGTTTGCACTGTAACAGCAGCAAGAAAACTGGCGCTATCAGGCTCAAACGTCGATCACGTGACCACAATAGTAACAACTATAGGCATGCAAGAAAGCAATGCGACAAACTTGAAGACATGTTACAGCCAGAGTGCGGATACATTTTGACTTGTCCTCGCATGATGACTAGCATTGACTTCTTTACTTACAGTTTCGGTAGATTTAAGGAACATGCTTTTGTTCTTCCAATTTTTCTTTGAAAAAAGGAAAGTCTTATGAAGAAAAAGATTTAGTTTCAATTATTCAGCCGATCCGTGTTGCAGAGAAATGAGGAGATCTTGCGTTCAGCTTCTCCATATAAAACAGGCGTATTAAATCGATGTGATTGAGTCTACTTGCGCACGAGCCATATTTAGATTCTAAACCGCTACAGCCTTCTTTATGAATGCTCAGTGAGTTACCATGAAATGAAGAAACTGATGTCAGCCTCTCGTCAATGTTGCATCCCATTAAGAACAAAGACGGAAGACATCATATTCGACCATTTCTCGTTCACTTTAAATGCGATCTCTTCTAACAGCAGCCCAATCTTTAACGAATGCAGTGTTCCAAGTCAGGTGTCATCCTTGTCGACCATCGAACATAATGTTCATTTTCAGCGTGTATCTTAGCCCATGAGGATCTCCTTTGTAGGCCTAGCATAGAAATAAATACGACATAGGAGCCGTTAATAAATCAAAACAAATAACAGCAAGAATTCAACAACAACAACAACAACAACAAAAAAGCTTCAGTGAGTGACGTCAAGTATGACAAACAGCAGTTGCAGCAATTATCGAAAGGCAGACAGGTTAGGTTTAAGGTTCCAAGTTCTCGACAGAGAATTGTCCTACGAGACAATAGCCTAGTGTTAAAGCGTTGCTCCCTGAATTTGATGAGATAGTTATTGTGAGTTCAATCCCCAGGCCGGGCGACGTGTACTTGGACTCAGTGGAGACGATGCGAGCAATGACTGAGCAGTAATAAAAATAAAGAAAGAAATGAAATATCCCTAGACATGGAGAGTGAAACGGGAAAAGTTGGGCTCAGTTTGAAATTGCTTCTAGGTTACCCGGATCGATATACACCTGGACGAAGACGAAACGTTTTGGTAACAACAACAAAGAGGAGGAAGGTAGTCCGAGTAAATTAATGTTCATTGATTGCAAGATGTGCACACGCAATTTTCTCTTCTTTTTATATCTATGAATTGCATTTTTACAGAGTAGTGTCTTTTTTTTTACTAACTGACAACGGTCGATCAGTCTCTGGGATGCAGTGGACAAATTGGCGTCTAAGTTACTTAAAAATGAAAAAAAAAAAACACAAACATCTCATTGTAAAAGTACATTTATACAAATTACACAAAAATATCTTGAAATACTAAAAAGTAACTTTATTTAATAAAATCGCCATTTTCTTTAACTATAACTTCCGGAAGACTTCGGTATCTTCTGGACGGCCTTCTTGTTTAATTTGGTGAATCTTGCCATAATCTTTGCCTTCAGTTCATCTTTGGTGTAACAAGGATTTTTCTTGGTATCTCACTCAAATGCTCCCCACGCAGAATGATAAAGGGGGTTGATGTCTGGGAAGTTAGGTGACCAGATGTAAGGGATGATGTGGTCGCAGAAATTGTCTGGCGGCCATGACTGGGTTCTCCTGCTTATTCGACATAGTGCAGAGTTCTGTTGCCATGTACAGGGTCTTCCAGCAGCCACCCTCTTGAGCCAGGGCAGTACTATCTTCTCAAGGCACTAAATGTAGACCTCCGTGTTGAATCTGAGGTCCTTTTCGTATCAGAACGATCAAATTGAGTTTTCTAATTATCCGAAACCTTCGTAATCACCATTAGACTCTTCCAAGTCTTTCCGAATCCTCTGCACCGACCTAAGATTGAAACTCAATCACTCTGAAATGTTCGTATTTGAGTTTCCGTCGCGGATGCCAAGCAACGCAGCAATTTTGGCAGAGTGAATTGCGACATGGTGATCTTTTCCTCACAGACGTGCACAAATGATCCTTCCATACTGTGGAGTCAATAAATTCAAAAAGAAACAACGCGCATGCGCGAAATTAAAATATAAAATGGTGACTATTTCACCATCGCACCGTATATATATATATATATATATATATATATATATATATATATATATATATATATATATAAATACTAGTATATAGCTTTGCTATATCACCACGTTGAGATAAATCTGTATGCTTTAAGAAAAAATTAACAAAAGATAAAACGTTGAAAATGGAACAGGCATTTAGAACGTATTACTTATAGAAGTTAAGCTCGTTGTAGCACGATCTTAATTTTATATATATATATATATATATATATATATATATATATATAAAGATATATTGATATTAAACTAGCATTTACTATAGTTAGAACACATTATTATAGATGTAAACCCCATTGAAATACGAGCTTTCATTTCTTAATCTCTGTCTCTGACTCCCTCTCTCTCTCTACACACACACAAAGACTGATATATTTACATATATATATATATATATATATATATATATATATATATATATATATAAATTAAACTGGCATTTACTGTAGGTAGAATATTTTGTTTATGGAAATTAATCTCAGTGAAATACGATCTTAATTTCTATATCTACTACACCTCTCCTCCATATATATATATATATATATATATATATATATATATATATATATATATATATATATATATAATTCCTTGGAGCCATGTGAAGCAAATTTGATTTGCAGCTCCAATTTTATTTGAATATTTAATTTAAAAGATAAGATAACTGATTGAATCTATTCTGAAGTCGAAACTGTTTAATTATTCTCAGCCCGGGAATAATAATTATGATAATAATAAATCCCTGGAAGTCATTATTCTATAAATTTTATCCGTGGGGCCTTTGGCAATAAATCTGCTAATCTTAGTAAATACCTACAAATGGCCGTGAATTTCCTACGCGTATCGCTAAGAATTCTGGGAAAATTTTTTCCCTTCAAATACGAGATTTTTTTTTTTTAATTAATTTACAACTACAACCGTGACGTAAACAAACTGACAGCAATAATGAAATAATTTCAGAATCTGTATATCAAAAATCTTTCATTCTAAATCAGGGATTGTTAAACTTTTTTTTCCTCTCGTGTACATAATCCAAAATAGCGACTGTGTTGCCGTACCCTTCGAAAAGAATATGTTCTAAAATTTATGACGATTTTTTAAGCATAGCTTAGATGGTATTTATCAATCCACCCACGGGGACCGAATGTGGCACAAGGCCTTTTTAATGTGGGTATCTCTGAGCCCGTAGGCCCAGCCAAAAATAAATAACCATCCAAACCCGCCGAGGCGGGCCAGTTCCGTCAACCTCCCCCAACGAAACCCTACCCTTCGGCGGAGCTTCGTCCGGGTTCCTCTCTGCAAGCAGAGAGTTCGACAGACACCCGACCCGGCAGCTCACAAAGCGCAGATACTACACTTTGATCCTAGCCACCGGGCCGAGCGGGTAATACTTATAGCTTAGGCCGAAAGTACATGGCACATAGTGAGGATCAAGGCCGAAAGTATATGGCACATAGTGAGGATCGAACACACTGCTCAGTTCTAGCGAGACGATTACTAACGTCGAAGTGCCCAACGTGGATTTTCTAAGCGTATCTTAGATATGGCACAAGGCAAGAAATATGGGGCACTCGGTGAGGATCAAACTCACTACTCAGTCGTAAGTGTTCTACCGAGACAAGTGTGCTCACCATTACACCACATCGATATGCACACACTAAAATATATGGCTATATAGTATAGATAATTTATATAAAATACGCCCCCACATATATATTCATGCTAGTCGCAATTGTCAGGCGGCCTGGCGATTGAGTCTAGCATGAAACAGCCTGTCGCCTCTGAGTGTTGACTTCAATGTTCCCTTTTAGATTTAGATTTACATACGTTCTATTGCTGATATTGAGCACTTTATCCCATAAATATAGTACAACTTAAAACTATATTTCTTCATATTTCTATATATATATATATATATATATATATATATATATGTGTGGAGAGAGAGAGAGAGAGAGAGAGAGAGAGAGAGAGAGAGAGATTATGTGTGTGTAAAAATTGAGGATAGAGTGCATACTTTAAAATTATAATTAAAAAAAGAGGGTGGGGGCAATTTAAATATATATATATATATATATATATATATATATATATATATATATATATATATATATATATATATATATATATATATATATATATATATATATATATATATATATATATATCAGGTGTTAACGTTGCTCTTAGTAGGACGAGATATAAGCAGACACTAAAATTATAGATTAAACCTACGCACTGTCAAGTATTACTCAGACCTTCTAAAGTTTACACAAAAAATATTGTGCTTTGTGAATTTTTACAATAAACATAATTTTGGTTGTAAATATGTAACATTTATGTGGATAATATACAGATATCTTACCTTAAGTGTTTATAAATTTTGTACACTGTTCAATTCCTAACGTTAACAACGAACTATTTTAAATTACAACATTGTACGTGGATTAAATGAAAATTACTTACAGTATAATTCATATTACTTATAATACATTCCTTCTTGCCGTCAATTTTGACGGCACAGTTACACTAGTAGACAAATAGGATTTGGATTTTATTTAATGCATTGTTACATTTTTAATGAGATAGACGCGGGTGGCCATTTTCAACAAATAAATAACTTCTAGGAACAGTTTCAAAGAAATTCGAATATCATCTTCAATTGACAGTTTTAAACGAAATTTGGATGCGATCAGATCTTCTAAGCGTCGAGTCCATTCAGAACATAAGCGATCATGGCTCTCCACAATTTCATGTAGCTCTAAAGGCCTATGTGAGGGATATTGTTAAGCTAGATAGTTTGGTTTGTCATTACTAGTGATTACTGAGTTCGTTCCTCACTATGTGTCACATACTTGTAGCATCGTCCCGCCAAGTAAGCTAAGCTTAGTAAAATTATTGAGCTTCCCCCTGTGGGACAATGGTGAGATGCCTGAACTTGAAGATCATTAGTAATGAGTTTGAGCTCTACTGTGTGTCTCAGATCAATGACCTTGTAAAAAACACATATTAAATAAAAAGGAGGCGTATCATGGTGGTTGGTACATTTGTAATGTATTTTCGAGTTGTAGTCTCACATGATTATCGCGGTCTTCCCATAAAGTCAGTCAGTTATGTGCTATGCGTGATACACGCTTAGGCGATCATGTATATTTTGATACCTGACTGACGAGGCAGATTTTTTTTCCGCTGTAGGTTGCCATATCTTTCTGCGGTACACCATTTGCCATCCAAGGCTATAGAACCCGGATTGTCCTGTTACTTAACCTTAGCTGTGGGGAGAAGAGGAGGATTCATATCTTTCCCAAGGGTATTAGCAAGTAAGTGGATGTAATGTTTTTGACCGGAATTCGAACTCTGCTCTTGGATTCCTCAATCGGAGCCGCTATAAGCTTATAAGCAAGAGATTTTATTTGAGCATTATTATTGTGTGGTCACTTCAATGCTCACTTGGTACCTCGTAGTGATGGCCTTCTATCAACCTTCTTTCGATTTGTGTGCGTCCCTTCCCGACTTGGTTAATCATGGCTTTCCTATTGCTTCTTGTCCTTAACATATTTTAGCCCTTTGGTAATGCTCCTAACCCAGCTGTTCCGACATTCATTCACATAACCTCTTCAGATAAGTGGATTACTGCCTTACCCTGTATCAATATGTCCGGTGAGTGTTAGATTTTCCAAGCCCGCATTCCGCATTATGCGTCCACGGAATTTCATCTGTCTTTACCTGATTCTGAGGATAAGTGATCTTTCTGTTACTATTTTGTTTAAGATTAACTTGTTGCTTACTCGTTTTGTCCATAGAATTTTTATGAGTGATATTACTGAAAAAAAAAAAAAATAAAATAAAATTCTTGACAGCAATAAACTCCTTTTTCTCTGAACTCTGCTGATTTACAAACATGGATATAAATTCACTCCTTTTTTGAGCCATGGTATCATGGAAATGCAAAATATTAAGAGAGAGTTTTGAGAAAAGGATTCAAAATGTCTATAAATTCGTCTTGCAAATTGCATAGAAGAGATCTAGGAATAATTCAAAAGGGATACTAAATAAGCCGATAATCAAATTCAATCGTATCAGTGGAAAATTTTGGTCCTAAGACGGTGCAAGGAACCACTCCCTTGGAAGTTAGCATGAACTATGGTGACGGAGGGCAAAAAGGGTTCTCTCAGATTATTAAAAGAGAACAGTTTCGTTTTGGAGTACAGTTTTTGTTTTGGAGCCATTAAAAGTAACAGGCCATTCCTTGCCCGTTTAAGAACTGAATGCAGATCATTTGTTAGATCAACGGCCAATTTGATCTCATCGAACTCTGGTAGACTTACTATTATGAAAGAAATAAATGATTGTGTCATCGACATAGAAACTGAGTTGAGAACTTACGTCATCAGGAAGTTCGGTATTGAAAATCAGAAATAATCTAGGTCCATGGAACGAAAAATGGGGAAGACGAAAAATATTATATATATATATATATATATATATATATATATATATATATAAAAGTGAACATAGAAGTCAACACTTAGAGGCGACAGTCTGTTTCATGCTAGATGCAATCACACAATAAAATATGATATAAATGTAAATATTACATAATAATGTATAATATAATATTATTACCATTATTATTCCTGACGATTGCATCTAGCATGAAACAGATTATCACCTCTAAGTGTTGACTTCTATGTTCACTTTTATATTTATACAGGCTCTATCTCCGATATTGAGCACTTTATCCCATAAATATAGCACATCTTAAGACTATATATATATATATATATATATATATATATATATATTAAAATTAATCATTCATACAAAATCTACTTTTTCTATGACTGATTCATTGTAATATAAATTGGACTGCACCACACATTTGATATATATATATATATATATATATATATATATATATATATGTAACATTAATATAATATTATATAGACATCACATTATATAATAATATATAAAATTTTATATAATACATAAATAATATATAATGTAATATATATCACACAATAAAATATGATATACATGTAAATATTACATAATAATGTATAATATAATATTATTACTATTCTACATATAATATATAAAATAATATTAAAATATTGAAATAGCATAATATATATAATAACATAAATTCATATTTAAATCTTTAAATAATGCTCGCAGAAACATGACTTATTTCCATAATACCCTTTCTAAATGAATATAAAATTATTTTATTTGTTAATAAAGCTTTAAAATCGTATAAACTTCATCGTTTTGTTTTTACTATTGATTTTTTTAACTGTCTACCTTTTCCATTATTATTGCTTCCCAGAGATCTTCTTTACTTGAAAATTGTTTTCCATTCTCATATAGATCTCATTTAAGGTTAATAGTTTCAAAAACGTACGGAAAGCATGATACAGTTTTTTGTGTATATATGTGTGTAATTAGTGAGCAAGTCAAAATGACTTAATTCCCTTTATAGTCGACCAATAGAAGGTCGACCAATCAGAAGCCGCAGAACACTGTATCCGTCATGCATAAAGGCGGCCATCTTTGTTTTTCCTACCAGAATGACCAGAGCCAACTTGTCAGGCGAACATGACAGACGGAAGAACTACGCTCTGCTACTTTGCTGAGATATCCACTGCGAACCTGCACTACGCTTTCCTACTGTCTACGAAATATTCACTGCCAACCTCTGGATTCTATACTCGAGGACGACCGTCAAATGTCTAACAAAGCACCTCATAGATCTATTTTAATGATAAACCTCTAGTTCGATATATATATATATATATATATATATATATATATATATATATATATATATATTCGAATAATATCTGGAGAGGCTGGGGAGATTTGATTGTTGATATCTTTTTTTGACAAGGTGGGTAGTAGTTTTACATTTTTTTTTTTTCATAAAGTGTTCAACCAATGCAAGGCCCTGCTCAAGGTAGAGAGTTACCGATTGAGGTAATTGCCGATTATGATATCATTGAAGATATTACGATTATAGTGATAAGGGAAGTACCCTCTCGGGAGTCTGTTCTCAGACAGAAGCTTTCTGAGTGGAACTTCAACTTTATCATTGGAATACGAAGGGAATGGAGAGAAGTCTTCCGTGTATATGTAATATATTGGGTTTTAGTTTAAAGGTCTGACATTGTGAAACTAGGGAGTCTAGCTCGTCTGAATATTTATCACAGTTTGGCTGGCGAGTTTTCGTTTTTGAGAATGACGCTTTAGGTGTGAAAATAATTCATTCCCCACAAGGCAACGTAAACATATCTTAACACTGACAAGGCTGGAAAGTAGGGATTAGACAGTTCTGGCTCCGATCCAGGTATGAAAGCAATACAGTGTAACCCGGATATAAGAGAGTTGTCGGGACCGGAGAAGAAGTCTCTTATATCCGGGTTTCTCTTATATCCGGGTTTCTCTTATAGCCGGGTTACACTGTACTTCATTTTTGATTTCATCTGATGCTTGTAATGATGGATAATGTATTTTTTCTTTGTTAGTTCATCCAATATAAGGCCCACTCAAGGTAAAGTCTTACTAAGTGAAAGGTGGGATAGGCAATGGGGGAGTAAGAAAGATTTATGAGGATGAGTAGGATAGATATCGTTTGAACATGGACTAAAAGAGATCAAGATTGTAGCTGCCAGGGAAGCATACTCTCGAGTGGAATGTGGATGGGTTGTCACTGTGAACATGGCTGGTCAATTCCGATCTGTGTATATCTGACTCGTTTTCAAAGATTAGATATTCGGTCGGTGACTTACATTTGTAAAAATGAAAAGAATCTAAATAAAAAAGAAAGAAATCCTAGGCAGCTATATTTAGCTGCCCCCACCCACACACACGTGGGGTAGCATGTGGCACAAGGCCGAGTTTAATGTGGGTAATCCGAGCCCGTAGGCCCGGCCAAAAATATAGCCTTCGAACCCGCCTAGCTGTGAACCTCTCCGAACGAAACCTTGCCCTTCGGCAAAGGTTCGTCCGGGTTCCTCCCTGCTAATGCAGAGAGTTAGACAGACGGCGGTTGCTGTAAGTTTGATACAGCTACGTCTCCCATTCTGCTAATAAGAGGGTAATGACCGACCCAGTGAAATTTAAATCTAACGCTGTAGTGGTCAACCACGACATTTTAGGTTTTTCAAGAATTCCACATGAAGAAAATTTTTTCATGACTTCCGAGTCATCATCGTATTTTGTCACTTAACTTTTGCTTCCATCAGCGTATGCATATATATATAT
>CAHIKZ030004230.1:1302500-1342500 GCA_903632075.3 Acanthosepion pharaonis
TGACCGTGTTTTGAAAATGAAAACACTGTATAAATACAAACATAAAACAAACTATTTCGTGTTAACAGTTAATATAATTCAACCTTGCAAATAGCTAAACGTATAGCCGAAAGCGCTCGGATAAAAAGAATAATAGGACAGTTTTATATAGTTTAGCGTCCCAAAAGAAAAAGAATTATTATATCACATTAGAAATAATATACTGAGTGCCCCTTATTTACAGTTGAAGTATGCGCCCCCAGTAGGCACACATAGGGATTTGAATTCTGAGTTATCCTATACCATTTGGCGTCTTGGGAGAAGACATGTATTCATACCGTTTCCAAGAGTATTTGTGCGAAAGTAAATGTAATGATCTCGTCCGGTATTCGAAATCGGATCGATACAAGAGTCTAAATGTGACAGCAGCTGTACAT
Organism: Acanthosepion pharaonis; assembly: GCA_903632075.3. Classification (NCBI taxonomy): domain Eukaryota; kingdom Metazoa; phylum Mollusca; class Cephalopoda; order Sepiida; family Sepiidae; genus Acanthosepion; species Acanthosepion pharaonis. Next base: position 1,302,917 of record CAHIKZ030004230.1, read on the forward strand.
CCATATGAGTATTAGAGGCCCTGAATATATATATATATATATATATATATATATATATATATATATATATATATAATATTATAATAATAGATAATAATAATATTAGATAATAATATTATTAATAATAATAGATATTATAATATAATATATATATATATATATATATATATATATATATATATATATATATATATATATATATATATATATATATATAAATAAATAATGATATGTAATATGTATGTTTTAGAATGGTTTCAATCCCATTTCTTGTAACAGTTGATAGAAAATGCTGTTTTTTCTGTTCAATTTCTGACCCATGTTTGGATTGATCTGATTCTTGTAAAGTTAGAGAATGTATTTTATTTCCTGTTAGTTCACCCAATATACGCCTCAAGTGCCACTCGATCTAGCGAGCTACTAAGTGAGATTGTTGGACACCTACGTCATGTCGAACCCATTGTAGATGCCGATAACGGTTACGCCACACTCGCATTTACTTTTCTAATACTAATAATAGCAATTTACTGAAATAACACTTTCGACAAACACTTAATGTCCACGTGCCTTTTAAAGATAAGCACAAGCAAAGTGTTGACATCCGGCACAATGTCTTATGACTGCAGTTTTTTTTTTTCTTTAAGTTGATACCGTCAAGAAATTATATGTTACATTGATGTGGTAAAACTTACGGCAATGATGATGATCAAGCAAGTTTACCTCACCTGGCACTGCACTACGAACGAGCCACTTAAGATATCTTTATATAAATTTTCGGTACATCGTCCATGTATTTCATTGTCAAGCGTGTAGTGTCAACGGGACAAATTTTTGTTAGTAGGAGCCGTTATGGTATAATGTATGCTTATATATTAACAGTTTTTTTACATACATTTTCATGTACATAAATTTTGGATATTGTTCCACATTACTCAGTGTCTCAAAAAATAAAATATATTCAATCAATTATTATTATCTGTTTCTAGAATATAATTAATGTTTTTTGACGTCGGCAAAATTTATTTCATCTTTTTGCTATTTCTCGAACGTATTTAATCTTCTTTTGCTGTTGATAGAATTTATTTAATATTTTTTGCTGTTAGAATTTATTCAGTCTTGCTGCTGTTTCTAGAACTTATTGAATCTTTTTTGCAGTTGATAGATTTTATTAATTGTTTTAATGTTTCTGAAATGCTTTTCATTTGTTTTTGCTGTTGCTCGAATTCATTTCATCTTTTTGCAGTTGCTAGAATTTATTCCATTCTTTTGCTGTTGCTAGAATTTATTTCATCTTTTTTCAGTTGCTAGAATTTATTTTATATTTTTACTGATACTGGAATGCATTTCATCTCTTTTTTTTACAAAATATAGAGTTTATTTCACTATTTTAATGTTGCTAGAATTTATTTCATCTTTTTGTACTTTCTGGGACGTATTTAATCATTTTTCTGCTGCTGCTAGAATTTCTTACATATTTTTATTATTCCTGAATTGTATTTCATCTTTTTTGCTGTTGCTAGGATTTCTTACTTCTTTTTACTATTTCTGGAATGTATTTCATTTTTTCTTGCAGTTGCTAGAATTTATATCTTTTAAAATTTTCTGGAATATATATAATCTTTTTTCCCGTTGGTAGAATTTATTACATGTATTTTCTATTTCTGGAATGTATTTCATCTTTTTTTGTTGTTACTACAATCTATTATATCTTTTTGCTATTTCTAGAAAGTATTTAGTCATTTTTGATGTTGCTAATAAAATATTTCACATTTTTACTGTTGCTAGAATTTATTTAATTTTTTACTGTTTCTGGAATGCATATCATCTTTTTTTGCTTTTGCTAGAATGTATTTCAGTTTTTTCTTTTGCTAGAATTTATTTAATCTTTTTGCTGTTGCGAGAAATTATTACATCTTTTTGCTATTTCTGGAATGTACTTCATTTCTTTTTGCTGTTGCTAAAATTTATTACATCTTTTTACGCTTTCTAGAATGTATTTAATCTTTTTTGCTGTTGTTAGAATTTATTGCATCTTTTTGATTTTACTATAATTTATTTAATCTTTTTACTGTTTCTGAAATATATTTCCTTTTTTGCTGTTGCTAGAATTTATTATATCATTTTGATATTTCTGGAATGTATTTCGCCGTTTTACTATTGCTAGGGTTTATTCCATCTTTTTTCTGTTGCTAGAATCTATTTCATGTTATTGCTTTTGCTAGAATTTATTTAATCTTTTTTCTGCTGCTGGAATTTATTTCATCTCATTTTGCTGTTGCTAAAATTTATTACATGTTTTTGCTTTCGATAGAATTTATACTTTTGTTATTTCTGTTTCTTTTTATAACACAGTTCTTGTAATAATAATAATAATAATAATAATAATAATAATAATTGTTATGGTCCGGTTCCTTGTACCACGGAGATAGTCCAAGGTAGAACCAAATAAGAAGAACTCGAACACAGATATGGAATAACACAGATATATTACAAACAGGAATATATACAGAGAAGTAAAAGTGTTAGTATGAACAATCAGGTTTAGTAGGGAGAAAAATGTAGTCTCGACTAGTATCATTATTCCAATGTCTTGTAGTAATTGTCTGAACGCGACTCTGTTTCGGACTGCCTCTGACTCGACTTGAACCATTCACAATATTCAATCAACGAGGGTGTCATGTGACACAAGGCCGGTTTAACGTGGGATCTCGGAGCCTGTGGGATCTCCGAGCCCGTGGGCTCGGCCAAAAATATGCCCATTGAACCCGTATAAACGGGTTCAGGGTCGGTTTACCTCCCCGAAAGAGAATCCGTCCTTCGGCGTAGCCCCTTTCGGGTTCCTCCCCACCTGAAGGCAGAGAGTTCAACCGATTAGCCGGTCAAGACTTGAACTACTCACGATATTGAGTCTCCCACCTCCCACTGGGGCAACATGTGACACAAGGTCGGTTGTGTATTGTGGGTTTCCCGAGCCCGTGGGCTCGGCCCAAAAATATGCCCGTTTGAACCCGTATAAACGGGTTCAGGGCCGGTTTTACCTCCCCGAAGGAGACTCCGCCCTTCGGCGTAGCATCTTTCGGGTTCCTCTTGAACTACTCACGATATTGAGTCACCCCCCACCACGAGGGTGTCATATGGCACAAGGCCTTTTTAACGTGGGAAATTCCCGAGCCATTAGGAACCCAAAATAGCCCATTTGAACCCGTATAAACGGTTTTTATTTTGGATTCCCCCGAAGGAGACTCCGCCCTTCGGCGTAGCCTTCCTCTTTCGGGTTCCTCTTGAACTGAACTCACGATATTGAGTCTCCCCCACTGGGAAACCATGTGACACAAGGTCGGTTTTTATTGTACAAGGGGATTCCGAGCCCGTGGGCTCGGCCCAAAAAAAATATGCCCGTTTGAACCCGTATAAACGGGTTCGGGGCCCTTTTTACCTCCCGAAGGAGACTCCGCCCTTCGGCGTAGCCTCCTTCGGGTTCCCCATTTTCCGTCCGGAGACAGAGAGTTGAACCGATCAGTCTGTTCAAATGTGAACTACTGACAATATTCAGTCACCCCACGAGGGGTGTCATGCGGCACAAGGCCTTTTTAACGTGGGGAATTCCCGGGAGCCATTAGGCTCGGCCTTGTAGGAAAAATAGAACGACTCCATTTGAACCCGTATAAACTTTTAATGTGGGCTTGAGCCATTAGGCCGGCCAAAAAATAACCCATTTGGCATAAACGGGACCTCCCCGAAGGAGACTCCGCCTTCGGCGTAGCCTCCTTCGGGTTCTCTCGCCCGTAGGAAGAGAGTTGAACCGAACAGTCAGTTCAGAGGTGAACGACTGACAATATTCAGTCACCCCCACGAGGGTGTCATGTGGCACAAGGCCTTTTTAACGTGGGCATTCTTTGAGCCATTAGGCTCGGCAAAAAAATAGCCCATTTGAACCCGTATAAACGGGTTCTGGGCCGAGTTTTACCTCCCCGAAGGAGACTCCGCCCTTCGGCGTAGCCTCCTTCGGGTTCCTCGCCCGTAGGAAGAGAGTTGAACCGTGCAGTCAGTTCAGAGGTGAACGACTGACAATATTCAGTCACCCCCACGAGGGTGTCATGTGGCACAAGGCCTTTTTAACGGGAATTCCCGAGCCATTAGGCCCGGCCAAAAATAGCCCATTCGAACCCGTATAAACGGGTTCTAGGCATTTGAATTAAACCTCCCCGAAGGAGACTCCGCCCTTCGGCGTAGCCTCCTTCGGGTTCCCTCGCCCGTAGGAAGAGAGTTGAACCGTGCAGTCAGTTCAGAGGTGAACGACTGACAATATTCAGTCACCCCCACGAGGGTGTCATGTGGCACAAGGCCTTTTTAATGTGGGCATTCCCGAGCCATTAGGCTCGGCCAAAAATAGCCCATTTGAACCCGCATAAACGGGTTCTGGGCGAGTTAACCCCCCGAAGGAGACTCCGCCCTTCGGCGTAGCCTCCTTCGGGTTCCTCGCCCGTAGGAAGAGAGTACAACCGTGCAGTCAGTTCAGAGGTGAACGACTGACAATATTCAGTCACCCCCACGAGGGTGTCATGTGGCACAAAGGCCTTTTTAACGTGGGAATTCCCGAGCCATTAGGCTCGGCGTAGGAAAAAAATAGCCCATTTGAACCCGTATGAACGGGTCCAGGGCCGGTTTAACCTCCCTGAAGGAGACTCCGCCCTTCGGCGTAGCCTCCTTCGGGTTCCTCCCGCCCGTGGAAGAGAGTTTAACCGTGCAGTCGGTTCAAAAGTGAACGACTGACAATATTCAGTCACCCCCCACGAGGGTGTCATGCGGCACAAGGCCTTTTTAACGTGGGCATTCCCGAGCCATTAGGCCCGGCAAAAAAAATAGCCATTTGAACCCGCATAAACGGGTTCTGGGCCGAGTTTAACCTCCCGAAGGAGACTCCGCCCTTCGGCGTAGCCTCCTTCGGGTTCCTCTCGCCCGTAGGAAGAGAGTTTAACCGTGCAGTCGGTTCAAAAAGTGAACGACTGACGATATTGAGTCTCCCCCACTGGGGAACCATGTGACACAAGGTCGGTTTTTATTGTCCAGGGGATTCCTGAGCCCGTGGGCTGGCCCCGCCCAGGAAAGTTTAATGCAGTCGGTTTGAACCCGTATAAACGGGGTCAGTGGGGCCGATTTTACTCCCCGAAGGAGACTCCCCCGCCCATCGGCGTAGCCTCCTTCGGGTTCCTCTCGTCCGGAGACAGAGAGTTGAACCGATCAGTCTGTTCAAAAAAGTGAACGGCTGACAATATTCAGTCACCCCCCACGAGGGGTGTCATGTGGCACAAAGGCCTTTTTAACGTGGGCATTCCCGAGCCATTAGGCTCGGTCAAAAATAGCCCATTTGAACCCGTATAAACGGGTTCTGGGCCGGTTTAACCTCCCCGAAGGAGACTCCGCCCTTCGGCGTAGCCTCCTTCGGGTTCCTCTCGCCCGTAGGAAGAGAGTTTAACCGTGCAGTCGGTTCAAAAGTGAACGACTGACTCCTTGCCTACTCCTGAGGTGCAGTATTTATTAAGTATGGAATAGTCCATTATTATTATTATGGGTAAGATCCAATAATAATCATAATAATAATAATAATAATGATCATCAAATGTCTTACATGAAGAGTTATCAATAATTAGTTATTACTTTGATTTACTTTTTTTTAGTCTTACATCTTACTTTTTTTTTATAATTCTTATTACTCTATTAGTTTTACAAGTAAAATTCTTGGAATTTCTTATTGGCAAGCATTGTTAATCATGATTAATTTTCGACTGAAATTTCTTTCATTTTAATTTCACCTACGTTTTTTTTTCCACTTTTTTCCCACTTGTCATATTAATAGCAATATTATATTGAATTTTGGTATTATTACAGGAAACGTTTTCAGTCATTATTAATTTTTTACTAGTATTCTTGTTATTTTTAATTTCATTATCATTAAATAACCATTGACAATCATTATTAATTTTTGATTAGTATTGTTTTCATCCTTGATTTCTCTTGTAATTGCAGTAGTCGTCGTCGAATTTCTTATCGGAAATATTGTTGATTGTCTTTCATGCTAATTCTATTGTTTATGTTTTTACCGAAATTCTCAGACTTGCATTCTACGACCATAATGTCTCACAAATGAAGAATAAATCTTCTGGGAGATTCAAGGTCGCGACAGTTATCCCCTTGAAATCTGCCTATCCAGGGCAAATGATTTAGCGAAAGGCTACAAAGACCATCTGGCAACAGAAATAATCAAAAGAATTATAAAAGTCTATCTATATCTGAATTTCTTAGTAGACTAATACATAAGACATTTGCACCAGGCAGTAATTAATAAAAAGAAAGCCAACGGCATGATCTTTCTTTCTATGTGCCGTGTCCTTTCTGGACATAGCCGATCATGGCTCTCCACCTCTCTCTATCTCTTGCAGCTTTCAAAAAGTTCCTTCCCTCTGCCTCCTCCCCCAGACCACGTTCTCTTATCCACTTGCTTAAGGCCGCCAAGTATGTCATGCGTTATTTTCCCTTGTATCTTTTTTCTTCTATTCGACTCATGAGTATCAGATTCTCCAGGCCCTCCTTCCTCATTATGTGTTGTGGTAGGATCCACCTAATTTGCATAGTGGAGTACCGACCATATAAATATGGTTGGTACCGGGAAGAGAGGGAGGAATCAAGAGATTCAACCAGAGACTCTGCCCGACTGCGACTCAGTCAACACATTCTCCAGGAACGGTCTTACCAGGAATATACAAAAGACTATATGTAAATATTGTGTACACTTTCTTGTTTCAATACATTTTGTTCCAAGTACATTTTGTGTTGTATTATTATTCCATGCATTAGTCAAGTTTCAACATTATGTGTCCCAGAAACTTCAGCTGCCTCTCCCTGATGTTAAGTATAAGCCTCCTCCTTGTTTGCAAACTTTCTAAGACTTCATTTTTGCTCACAATCTCGTTTAACATATCTCAGGAGTTCGTATTTCGCTGGATGCTTTTGTTTTGTTTCTTTAAAATTTTACACTGCTTACAAACGGTCGTAGAATGAAAGATGAAAGAAACGCTAATGCCAATTTAATATACACTTAAACAATTAAATAATATCTTATGATAAATCTGCTTGTCCCTCTTTTAGTTAGCACAACCATTACGCTGAGCCAATACCCCATAAATAATTTACTATTTCGTTTTGATCACGTGGAGAGTCGGAAAAGACGCTTTTTGGTTTCAGTGAGAAAATGAAAAAGAAAGAAAGAAAGGAAGGAAGGAAGGAAGGAAGGAAGGAAGGAAGGAAGGAAAAAAAGAAAGAAAGAAAGAAAGAAAGAAAGACAGGTAGAAAGAAAGGAAGGAAGGAAAGAAAAAGAAAGAAGATTAGATAGAAGTGCTTGACATCTGCCAATACTTCATAAATAATGAACTATTCCGTTTTTGATTGGGTGAAAAGATTAAAAAGACATTTCAGTGAGGAAACGAAGAAAGGCGGGAAGATAGAAGTGTTTAACGTCTGTTTCAGTGAAATGGAAATGCATTTGTTCTTCTTGTAATAGCGACCAGCATTCATATTTACGATTGTTGCCACAATATTTTGTTAAAGTTGTTAAGCTCGGATATTTAGTAACACAATAGGGATATTTATACTGACATTTTATTGTAGCAGTACTCGCCCTTAGCTTATTCAATCCTTAACTTTAGTTAAGATTAATCAGAAATTTAAAATAAGGAAACCGTTAAAATTTGAAATTTAATATAATTTCTTATCTGCATGACTATCATTGGTAGTGTTAAATTAAAGAATACACACACACGTCTATATATATATATATATATATATATATATATATATATATATATATATATATATTATAAAAACATCGATAACTAAAAAACAAACAAATAAGCATTTTTAACTTGAAAAATTTGTAAAGCGCAATTTTTCCTCCCTTCTGTTATGTCGTCGTCTTTGCAAACTACAATGTTGGTTCCTTTTGCGCAACACTAACTTCACATCGATTTACGCTCGTCTATACGCGACGTCTTTGTTTTCCATGTATGGAAATTCTTATCTGTTATGAACAGATTCATTTCCATCATGAACAATGCATGAACTAAAAAGTTATTTTGCGATATACGATTGCTCTTAGGAATAATGGCTAGCGGCTCGGATTGAGGAATCGGAGAGGCGAGTTCGAATTCCAATCGAGTTCATTACATTCCCTTGCAAATACTATTGGAAAGGCATGAATCCATCTCTTCCCCACTCTGCAGACAGGGTTTGCGTGGTAAACGATCAAGGTGAAGGACAAACCTGCATTCAGAATCTCACCAACCCCCAATTGGCTAGGCAGGGAGCGTATCGTTACACCACTGAAGACATGATCAATCAGCCAGGGGTTCCTCTAACAGGCTTTGGATTCCATTTTATAATTGCAGAGAAGTAATCTAATGGAAAAATTGCACGGAGTTTGCGTTATTATTACTTAACAGTGAGTTCGATTCTTACGTGACATTCCCGGTTTGTGGCCTTGTGCCAAAACAAAGTCCATTTTAATTTTTCTTTACTTTCAGAAGATGCAAAAGAAATAAAACTGAAAATGATTTCATAGAAAACGTATGTTTCCTCTTCCAAAATAGAAGTACCGTGTGACTATTTGCTTGTGTATACGTGTGTAATGAATAGAGGCTCGGATTGAGGAATCAGAGAGCCGAGTTGGAATTCAACTCGAATCCATTACATTCACTTACGTGCTAATACCCTTGGAAAAGGAATAAATCCTCTTCTTCTCCCCCTAGCTATGGGTAAATAGCACTACAGACCGGGTTCTATAGCCTTGGATGGCAACGGGTCTACCGCAGAAAGAAATGGCAACCTATTGCGGGAAAAAATCTGTCTCGTCAGTCATGTGTCGAAAGATACATGATCGCATAAGTGTGTATCACGCATGGCATATAACTGACTGATACCTGTGTGCAAATTGGCTTGTCTGGACGGTTGTAATGAAGGACAAACATCGGAAATTTTATCGACTCTAAATTGCAGATTAGGGATAAAATTTGCGTTAGGATTCCGAACAGAAAGCGAAAGAAAGCTAGTATTGAGGAGACTTAAAAGCAAGAAAAGAGATAAAAAAAAATCGAAGCCGAAGATGGACGCGACGTCAGGTGACGGGTAATAGAAAAAAAGAAAAAAAGAAAAAGAAAGCAGTTGTTAAGAGAGGAAAACCTGAGAGAGTGGTGAGACACAAAATGAAACCTAAGATGGAGGAGACTAGTGGTGACGGGAAATAGAGAGAGAGAGAGAGAAAAAAAGCAAATCTTGAGAAGAAAACTCGAGAGAAATAAACATCAGCCGAACGAAACGAGAAGCGACGGGAAATATAGAGAAATAAAGCGAACGTTAAGAGAGGCAAAGGAAAGTGATAAAAAGTAACCTAAGATGGACGAGACTAGATGTGAGTGGGAAATATAATGGAAGAAACCAAATATTAAGAAAAAAAAACCCTGGTAAGGCATAAAAACAAGCTAAAATGTTCAATGAGTGGAGAAGTATCGAAGAGACGAGAAGTCGTATATTTCCGACGTTAAATCATTTCCTGAGCACTTCGGCATGGTGTAATGGTTAGCCAACCTGTTTCACTAAACGACTGAATAGTGGGTTCGATTCTCGCTGGATCACCCATACTTCACATCTAACCTATGCTTAGAAACTCATTTGGGCTCCCCAAGACGGTGTAATGGTTAGTAAACTTGTCTCGCAAGAACAATTACAAGTTAGTCAAATCCTCATTGTGTGCCCCTTACTTTCGGCCTTGTGCCACATCTAAGCTACGCTTGGAAAATCACTATTTTCTGACACAACTAGTTTCCTGCGTCTAATGATTCCTACATTATTTTTTAACTAAGTACATCAAAGTAACTTAATTTTGGTGATTAGCTTTGATTCAGTGATTGATTCTTTTCTACGGCTTAGTAATCATTTGCGTGTTATTTAAAGCCAGAAAATATTTTTTTAGATTGTAAGATGTTTTTAAAGTAATAATGGTTTAGTGATACAAGTTTTTTAATTAACCCATACATGGAGGGAGAAGAAGTGAATTCATACATTTCTCAATAGCATTTGCGCGTAAGTGTATATAGCGAATCCAGCAGGAATTGAAACTGGGCTCTCCGATTAACAGTTCCGAAGCATTATCCATCGCACCATCTGTAAATTCATGCCTAGGGTACCTTGTATTCGCAAGCAGTCACCCATCTAATGACTGAACAGGCTGGGTACTTAACTTCCATGATCTTACGGAAACCCATGTTTCAACGTGATGTGGCCGTAAGCGTTCGTGATTAGAGGAGACTCGGTCAGACTCGCTGAATAGTGAGAGATACACAGTGTGAGAGAAAGAGAGAGAGAGAGAAAGACAGACAAAGAGAGAGAGAAAGAGAGAGAGAGAAAGACAGACAAAGAGAGAGAGAGAGAAAGGAAGAGAGAGCAAGAAAGAAAAATAAAGAATAGGCCAAGAATCGAACCATATAACAATTACCCATGTGTATTTATTTCCTGTCCAATGAGTAGGGCGAGGGAGAGAAATCAGTTTGCGTTAGTAAATTTAAGAGTGATTAATTTCTTTAGTAGTTTTAATGACCTATACAAATAAAATTTAAAAGGAATTTAGAGACGCTTAGTTCCCGACAAAAATGAATCCTTTAATTAATCCGTTCCTTTACTTCTACGTTTGGGCTTACAGCCATATCACGTAGAATCACTAGAAAATTGGAAAATTCATTCACAAGCTAAATTGAAGGCAAGAGGAACAATGGAAAACGACGCTTAACCTACCTAACGAGCTTGAGTCAATGTACAGTTTGAAAGCAAGAGACATTGTCGTACTTGATTTGTTTATATATATATATATATATATATATATATATATATACAAAGCACAAACGGATTACAACAGAACTTAACAGATCTCAACGGTTGAACCAGCGGATGAAGAGTACTACGCATGACGGACATGCTACAGAAGGCGTCATAAGAAATTAATACAGATTCAGCGGTAGCCCGTTGGAGTTTTACATCTGCATTTTGAACGTCACTACATGTGCCAGAGAGGAAGGTCATGAAATCAAGTTTGTGGGTAAATACCTGGCAAGTTGAGGTTCAGCTTAAAGAAATTACATCATCAGCATTTTCTTATACTCTGATTTTCATTCATTACCAATTAACTCTTGAAAAGCTAAACAGCTATATGGAATGGGTGACTGGGGAGAATTTTGATGAAACTAGAAGCTTCTAGTCCTGAACCCGCATGTTGGCTGCGAATGTAGTCATCAAAGCTATCATCAGAAATGAAGGATCAACAAAGAAGAAATTAAATTATATATATATATATATATATATATATATATATATATATATATATATATATAATATTAGTGGAAAATATACATACATATGCAAAATATATAAATACCCATACATGTATATTTTCAGAAAAAATTCCAAGAGGAAGAATCCAGGTAGAACTCAATGTCTAGGACAGAGTAAGGATATAATAAAAAGGCTTAAACACTAATATTCCATGGTCATAATTTATTTCATTGGAATCGTAAATACGATCCAATTCATCAGACCGACAAATTCAAAAAGAAAACAGAAAAAAACAAACTCCGGAAATAAAAACAGAATTTAGAGAGAGTGTAAGTATGAGGAGGAGGGAGATTAAACCTTAACAGAGAGAATTTTAGGAGATATGGGAGGAGAGGTTTAAATAAAAGAAAAGAATGAATGTTGACGTATGTCTAATGCATAAAGATACATTTCGTGGTGACATACACACACCATAGACAATCTAATGTTAGAATAAGAGGGAGGGAAAGACGAGGTGGGAGAGAGAGATGGGACGAAGGAAAGTAAAATTGCGTTTACTTAAAGGGCAGCTATGTAATTGAGAAAATTTGACAAATTTAATATCGACTACAGGTTACAAATCAAATATAAATATATGAAGATAAATATAACGATTATCTAATCCAGCAAGTTGGTTTTTTTCTGTTTTCTTTTTGAATTTGTAGCTCTGATGAATTGGATCGTATTTACGATTCCAATGGAATAAATTATGACCATGGAATATTAGTGTTTAAGCCTTTTATTTATATATATATATATATATATATATATATATATATATATATATGCACCCTTGGTGTTTTTTAGATTTTAATTTGGACCTTTCATCCGAAAAAATCCTAACGTATATCCAGCACACACAGTCTTGCTTTTCATTTTGAAGGTGCCGTAACCAACAGTCGTCAGCGAAACGTGACGTTTATAGTTTTTCCACTTCCTCTGATAAGAATTAGGTGCGAAAAGCATACAGTGCCTACCCGATCTTTTTCTCGCTTTAAAAAGAAACAAAATCAGACATGTATAAATAAGCTCTAAGCTTAAGTGATATTAAGTGAGATCATTTTAAACGCATGCCTAAATGCTTTATTCCCTGATAATAATAAAAAAAAAATAGAGAACAAGATAGCGAAAATAACGCATGAAATAAACTGAATACTATCTGTAATGATATGTCAATGACTGCTGAATCAACATAGCTGAGGTGTAGACTATATTAATGCCCAACCAGTAAAAGCAGAGTAGCTCGCGCTATGCCAGTATCATGTGATGATCGGCAGAGAGGTTCTCTCCTCTTTTAATAATATTCGCTCAAGGCACCGGAAGCAATACCCACAGGCAGTACATCACTTTCGGGAGTGGGGTCAGTTTATTACCCGGGTCAGAAGCGTCTCCAAAATGGTGAAATATCACGCACTTTAAACTCGACCTTGTGTCACATTCGGTAGAGTAATGGGCGCGCCGAAACACGACGGTCTATGTATGCGAGATAAACGAAAACTCCTGGAATGATAAGATACCAAGGAAAGAACATATCATAACACTATCCTTGGAGATATCTTTTATAATTTATATATATATATATATATATATATATATATATATATATATATATATATATATATATATATATATATAGTCAAACCTAGAGAGCCAGACAAACCCAACAAGGTTTCACCTAAGCGGATCGTCAGGGAAAGCTGACTAAAGAGGTAAAAAAGCTGAATACTTATTATAGACCAAAACCACGTGACCAAACATTAAAAAAAAAAACACAACACAACAATAGAGAAGGTGGAGGAGAAGTTTATTCGAAACTGCTTAAAAGAGAGCGGCTGATTTAGAGACAAACACGGGCAAAAACGGTTAAACAACTATATAATCAGGGGAGATGGGGGCTAATCCAATAACCAAGACGAGTGTAGTTACATATATATATATATATATATATATATATATATATATATATATATATATAGTAGCGTCCAAAACTAAGGGACACAATTTTAAAACCTAATATTTGTTAGAAATGACAACTGTGAAAAGCTGAAATTTTGACAACTGGTAGTCGTTATCATCCATAATAACATACTAAAATTTGAATCATTTGCAAAGGATAGAAAAGAATTATAACAATTATTTATTAATTTTCAAATTTGGAACGTCCAAAAAGTAAGGGACAAAATTGAGAAAACAATGTAAACAGCAAAAAACAATAAAATACATGTACAATCAATATTTAGTAAATGAGCCCTTGCTCTCAATGACAGCTGCACATCTTCGACTACAAGAACGAATCAGTTCTTGACAATCCTCGATACTAATTTTAGACCATTCTTCTTGAAGCTTCACCCACAAATCCTCTGAAAATAAATAAATAATTGTTATAATTCTTTTTCTATCCTTTGCAAATGATTCAAATTTTAGTATGTTATTATGGATGATAACGACTACCATTTGTCAAAATTTCAGCTTTTCACAGTTGTTATTTCTAACAAATATTAGGTTTTAAATTTTTTTCCCTTAGTTTTGGACGCTACTGTATATATATATTGAATTCTGTACCTGGAGATTACGTCGTGCCTGAGAAAATGAGAGTTGTGCTAGAGGTGTGAGATAGTAAGTATATTTATTAATTTGTGCGTGCGTCTATGTGTGTGTAAAGCGTGTTAGATCGAATGATGATTTCACCTAGCGGAACACAGGTTTGAATCCTGCCGGCGAGGGATATTTTTATCTAATATGTTTTCTCGAATATTCACAACTGCGGTGAAAATAAATAAATATGTTTTTTTTTTATAAACGAAGGCTCTACTCAGATATGAGTATCCACTGTAAAAAAAAAAAAAAAAAAAAAAAAAAAACTAAACGTTTAATAAAATTCGTCGGATTAATAAATAAAATTCCACGAATCAGATAAAAATTTGTGTTTAAAGGCGCCATTCAACTATGCGTGGCCATTTACGCACTCTCCAGCCGAGAGCTTAAAGTACGCCAGACATAATAACGGTTTACCCCGGGTGAACGCAGGTTCGAATCCAGCTGGAGAGCGCATATTTTTCTCCAGTAATATTTTTCGTATAATCAGAACAGTAAACGGAAATAAATAAATATACAGTTTAACAAATAAACGGATAGCCTATTCAAATACGAGTATCCATTAAACAATAACGTTTATATATATATATATATATATATATATATATATATATATATATATATATATATATATATATATATATATACGTGCGACCTTTTGAGCACGATATTGTAAAGAATGACATATTTACATATATTTATCTCTTCAAAATGATTGGTCAATTGTCTAGTACGACAAATCGCTACTCAGTCATAATTGGTACTCCAGGTCGAATTGTTCCAGATGATTGTCTAAGCGTAGCACAAAGCCGTAGGGCACACAGTTAGGACCGAACTCACTGCTTGGTTGTAATTAGTCTAGTTAGACAAGCTTGCTGACCATTAAACTGTCTTGAAGTGCCTGTGATTTTCTAAGCCTATCTTAGATATTGTAAAGGCCGGAAGTACGGACACCCAGTAAGGATCGCGCTCACTACTCAGTCATAATTAATCTAACGAGACAAATTTGCTAACCCTTACAGCACATTGAAGAGCCCCAAATGATTTTCTATGCATAGCTTGCATGCGTCACAAGGCTTAAAATATGGTTACCCCAATGAGGATCGAAACAACTATTCAGTAATAATTGTTCTAGCGGGACAAACAGGATAACCATTACACTACACCGAAGTACCCCAAATGATTTTCATGCCCTAGCGCTAGGACGAAAGTACACAGCACCAAGTGAGGATCGAACTCCCTATTCAGTTATAATTGGTCTAACTTGCTAACCATTAAACCACGTCGAATTGTTCCAAATAATTTTGTAAGTGCTGTTTAGATGTGGCACAAGGCCGAAAGTATGGGACACCCAGTGAGAATCGAACTTACTATTCCGTCATAATTGATCTAGTGAAACAAGTTTTCTAACCAATACAACACATGATTTTCTAAGCGTAGCTTGAATTTGGTCCAATGCCGAAAGTGTGGCTCGAACTCAGTCGTAATGTGATCTTGCAAGACAATCCCGTTAACCATTAAACCACGTCGAAGTACACATAGCTTATCGAATTTATATTATCTCGACAAAACGTGCTCCAAAGTAAAACATTTCGATCAGTTGCCGTCTTCCATCAATGCCCTTGATAAACAAAACAGTCGACCACTTATTAAGTATTTAAACTCCCTAATTGGTTTGCCAACAATATATCAATGTTTGTTAGCAGATTTTTTTTTTTTTTGCTTTTATTATTATTGGTTGCAGATCATAAACAATGTATTTATCCTGCATCAGATTTAATTTCCGTTGTTAATGTTTGTATGAAATCTGTTGTTCTGTGCAAGCTGGTTCAGATCTCAGTAACCAGACTTAAAAACTTACATTGCCAATGAATTTATTTCTTTATTTTGTGCGTCTATGTTTTTGGTGTTCTGGTCGTATTTTTAATTAAAAAAAACAAAAAAAAAACGCAGAAGCTGGTTGTTGGAAAAATTGCTTTCTAAAATTATCTTTTTTTCCCTTTTGTCCACAAAAAAAACTATTCAATATTTGTTTGAAATGTTTTAGATGTTCTTTCATGTACCGCACCATTTCCGAAATTGGCGCGATCATGGCGGACCAAAATTTCCTATCTTTTGTTGGTCTAAGTCACGCTTGTCACTTTACTATCCGTCCTTGTCCTTGTTCAGCCATTCATAAACTCAAACACATCAATTAATTTGTCGTTATGTCAGTCTGTCATCAACACCGTATCGTCTGCGTAACTTATACTCTTAAGTTTAGGATCACCAAGATTATATGTTCTTCGATCTTCCGGTTCTCTTTGACTGCTCTCGGCTTAGGAAAAGTATACTTTACTTTTTTTTACACCTTTTTATGTTTACGGCACGGATTACTTGAATATCTTTACGGTGTAAATCAAGCTTTACTAGTATTTCAAGTATTTCTTCATGTCATACTCTATCACATGCCCTTGCGTAATCTGGGAAATACGTATATACATTTCTGTATTTGTATTGTTCGCTGTCATAAGAAAAAAATAGATCACCTATTCCTTTGTCTTGAAGAAAGCAACAAAAATCTGTTCCTATAGCAGGTACTTTTCATTTTAAACTATTTATATTCTTCGGACTGTTGTCCTCATATTTTTTACCATATTCACAACGTTTCGGCCGTTGTACGTCCCGGCCTGCTTCAGGTGATTGGAATTACGAACTGAACCTTTTGTTTCGTCCACCGGGGTAGATTGTCCTAGTTCCACGTGCCATACCTCTTCCGGAGGTCTCGGTTATCCCCCTTTAACTCAACTCTCCAAGGTGTTGTTCACTACCACAGCACGTAGGCATTGAACTCAAAACTCCCCAACACACAAGCCACCAATCTGCTACTGGGTGGCATGCCACTATCGTTTACCGCTGTCGGACCGTCGGCGTGTTCGTCTTGGCAATGTTACCACTGGCAGGCCGCTAATTTTCAGCCTGATCTAGCTCTTATAAAGTTAGAAGATAGCACGTGGAGCCAGGTAATTACTGGTACGGTACAGCGAGCCGAGCATTTTACCGGCATCTTTAGCGATGGATAGCGCATAGGACTTTCACTGTAACCCGCCGGTGGCTACCACCAGAGGACCGCCAGCGCACCACTAGCGGCTTGCTTGTGGGGGTTTTGGGTGAAGTCACTGGATTCAACCAATGATTTTATCCACTGGGCCATGCGTCCTTGAGTTAAAATAGTTGAGTTGATTTCAGTTGAATCCAGTTATTTGGATAAATTGAACAAATAATTAAATATCTAGAAATCTTATGATACTCTCAGGTTACATTTACAACTTATTCAATCACCGCCGATCAGACCCTGAACCATCGACAATCACGATGAACGGATGTCCCCTCGAGGTGTCACTGTGCCTTGATAGGGTATTGGGCCTCACCCGTCCTCAAGTGGAATTCCTATACACTATCTGTTAACCATGTTCACCATAGTCTATGAACGTTAAAGATTAATACTCACGAGTCAGACACTTTACTGAATTTGCCTATATCGCCAATACCACCAGCAGGAGCTGTTCTGTAATTTTTCAGTCTTCGATATCAAAGGCTACCAGTGAATATTCGGGAAAAAAAAACATGTCCGCTTTTATACACGTCGCATTGAGTATTTTGAGCCTTCTGATTGGTTAACCCTTCTATTGGTGAACTATAAAATGAGTCAGCTCTTATTGGCTGGCTCACTAGTACCAAAAAAATTCCTATACACTATGCATAGCTAAAGATGCCGGTAAAATGCTCGGCTCTCTGTACCGTACAAGTAATTACCTGGCTCCTCGTGCTTATTTTTTTAACTTTATAAGAGCTAGATCAGGTTGAGAATTGACTACTGCCCAGATCTCACTTTCCCGTCTTGATAGATTTTAAAAGCGTCACGGAGTCCTTGTTGGAGAAGAATTATTTTCCATACTCCAAACTCTCTCAAACAGGCGGCATGTGGCGAGTCTCTCACTTCTATGAAAAGTGCTTGGACGAACTGCCTCTCCTGATTTCACCAAGACTGATCTTCATTTCTAGGACCAGTCATGCCACTTACATAGTAACAAGACATCCTCACTTCCTTTGTATTCCATCGTCAAGAATTAAGTTTTATTCAAACATCTTCTTCCGGTGAACCATTGCCCTATTGAACAAACTCCCAAGAGGACGTTTCCCAATCTCTACAATGTTAACCTGTACAAGTATAGTGATTTTCTAAGTCCGGCTTAGATGTGGCATAAGGCCGAAAGTATGGGGCACCCAGTGAGGATTGAACTCACTACTCAGTCGTAATTGATGTAGCAAGACAAGCTTTCTAACCATTACACCACGTCAAGATATCCAACCTATTCAAGTATAGAGTCAAGTCTTCCACTCCTATCCATATAAACTACAATTTAACGTAACACAGTACCTCGTGTAACTTCCGGGTCTTCGACAGAGTGAACCTTACTGTAAAAGAAATCTAAATGTAATTTCATATTGTCTGCTGATTCTTGTTTTTATTAGGAATTCCATACCATTCGGATGTTGATCACTTTTAAATCCATTCAACATTTCTGATAAGGCCTGTCGTTTGTTTTATTACCTGACACGAATCGTTCTATCTTGGCTTTTCACCCATTTGTTCAGTGCTCAGTATTTCTTGTAGCCTCTGAGATTTGTTCGCGAATGTTATGGAATTGTCAATATATTCATCGAATTTCTTTAAGTTTATAATTCATCAAGTCGATGGGGTTTGGGCTATCATTATTTATGGATTTTCATGTCACCGTTTTCGATCAGCCATGACAGATAATCTGACGATAGAACAAGACACAGGGGAAAAGTGGATATAGATGCCTTTCTAAAAGCACTGACCGCCCTGGGTTTGCCGATAATCTAAACTTGGCATCAAAGCCTCTGATCGGGAGGTTTTGAAGACTGTGAAATGAACTCTAAATTGCTGTCGTTCCCAGGTCCAGCCCTACATGGAGGTGATAGCACCTGTTAGGGTGATAGCATCTGTTATGGGCAAATAGTGAACCTCCAAACAAGAATCAACAGTACATTTTTATAACAATAACCAACAATATATTTTATAGCAAAACTAGAATCTGCGTAATAATATATATATATATATATATATATATATATATATATATAAATACATACATATATATACATATACAAATGCATATATATATACATAAATAATATATATATATATATATGTATATAAATAAATTTTATAGTATAATTACAAAAATATTTTTTATCTACTATATATATATATATATATATATATATATATATATATATATATATATATATATATATATATATATATATATATATATATATATATATATTCATGAATTATTTATAGAAAAACATATACAAAGGTTAATGATTTAATTGGCGAGAAATCCATCGTCGCAAAAAATTCAAATAATATACAAAAACCCCGAACCTGTTATGAATGAAAAGATCCTTGTTTGTATAAATTTCTGTTGCATTAGTTCTTATTTTTACTACAAGCTTTCGTCTGTTCCTACAGAAATCTTCAGGTATGGAATAGATGTTGTTCTTGTTTTTACTCTCAGTAATAAGAGGACAACGAAAATATATGTATTGTTGTATCCGAAAAATGCTATTAGAAATAATAATAAGTGCGACATTACTGTAATTATTGAACAATATAGTTCATGCCACTTTGACAGAAAATTTACCAGTAAAAAAGAATTCGCTTATCACCATATTTGTACAAGAACGCACAATTGTAAAATTTAAAATCAAACTCAGCGTTGCTACTGTAGTTGAAGGCATAAAATTGCGTACAAAATATTTAGTTTTCGGCATTAAATAACCCATAGAGGTGTCAATATACCGCTAGACAATATTAACCAACCAACCCAGCAGTATAAAATTATATACAAAATATCTGTAGTTGAAGGCATAAAATCGCGTACAAAATATGTAGATTTCGGCATTAAATAATCCAGATAGATGTTGATATGCCGTTAAAGAAAATCCACCAACGTGAAAGGACTCTTTCGTGACATTAGGTCATATAATATCCTAGATTTCATAAAGAAATCAAACTGTATTCCAAAAATATACCTTCAACAAAACTACATATCACCGCCTCTAGTAATTATGTCTAGACAAACATTTATTTTAACAAAAAAAAAACTTACATGATATTAGTTCATATAATATCCTAAATTTTCTTAATCAAGCCCTATTCGAAAATATAACTTCGACAAAAGTAGAAACCTAACACACACATATCGCTACCTCTAGTAATCATGTATATGAACAATAGCTCTGTATCCTCTACCATATCTTTAATTCTGAAATCAGAATAACGTATATCGTATATTTATTACTTAAAAGCTCACAAGAAAATTAAATTTCGTTATTAAATGACCCATGGGTTCTTTATATGCCTTTAAACAAACAAAAACATTAAATCAAAAGAATTGCCATTATTTTCTAGAATAGACCAAGGGAAGACATGATTCATCCGTGGGAAAGTGATAGATAAAAAGATGCCAGAACAGGATTGATAATATTACAGACATCTTCTTTAGATCTTGTCAATAATCTCGATATATCTAGCCGAAGAAACCAGACCAGATGTGATAGCAATATTCAATGCAAAGACGAATGATACGTTTGGAAACGTACAACATGGCTTCTGGCGAGAAAAAAAAAATCTGCCACGATATATTGAACTAACTTTCCTAGAACTCGTAATTGACTTAATACAACCCTTCTTCATCATGTCATCATGCACAAAGAATTTGTCTTCTGGAGATTAACATCTGCCATGGCGATGGAACGCAAAAAATAGTCCCCCAACGAGGACTAAACGATAGCAATTTCGTCTTGGGGGCGTTGAGTTCTACAAACTATTTTTTCCCTAGTTAACAACTAATTGAATCCTATTTCTTAGAGATCCACAACCGGTTTTAATTTATCCGAATAATTGAACTTGTTCTTAAGACAGAAGTAAATATGTATCTGATTAACATAAATGCCGAGTTGGTATCTGATGCTATCGGGGTGGTGTGTTTAAATAAACGTTCCAAGAGAGAAAATGTAGTATTGGGTGCGATGGATAAATTGTCGTCTAAATTACGCAGAAACTGAAAATAACAGAGACATTTCATTTTGTCATTATGTACCAAAATGACATGATAATATCTTGAATTACTAAAGAGTAAATCTATTCAATAACATCACCACTGGCTTCAACCACGGCCCTCAGACGATTTCGGAATCTCCCGCAATTCTTTGGATGGTCTCCTTGTGTAAGTTGGTGAATGCTGCCATAATTCTTGCCTTCATATCTTAAGTGTTACAAGGAATTTTGATGGTCTCTCGCTCAATTGCGACCCACATCTAATAATCAAGGAGGTTGCCGTCTGAGAAGTCAGGTGGCCAGATGTAAGTGGTGATATGACCGCAGAAATTATCTAACAGACATGACTGGGTTCTCTTAGTTGTGTGGCATGGTGCAGAGTCCTGTTGTCAGATAGAGACTCTTCCAGCAGTCACCTTCTTGACCCAACGCAGCACTACCTCCTCAAGGCACTTGATGTAGGCTTCCGTGTTGAGTCTGAAGACTGTTTGAAGATCAATGTAGGCATAATGTCCCCCAACACTAGTGATTACTCCAAACACTATGATGTTGACTGGATATATCTTCCAACTCTTTCTAAATCCACAGCATTGTCCTGACATTGGCATCAATACACTCTGAAATGTTCATGGCTTCTGGAGCGACTGTCTAGAAGTACAGCATGTCGTCTTCAAATTTCTGGCGGAGTGAATTGTGTCATGGTATTCTTTTTCTCACAGACGGTCGCCAACTAACGCAACTATACTGTGCTATAGACAAAAAAAAAACGAACAACACGCATGCGCGAAATAAAATAAAAATGGCAAAAATGTAACCATCGCCTGTATGTATGTATATATATATATATATATATATATATATATATATATATATATATATATATATGTTACATTTGTTCATATTTATCAATACGTTCATATCTACATACACTTTACAGACACTTTTTAATATGTGACTACCTATATATATCTATCTATCTATATATATATATATATATATATATATATATATATATATATATATAGATATATATCTTCTTATATACATTGATTTAGATAGAGTGTACAAACTCTCCTACCACAGCTTCCATTTAATGATACATACATACAAGAAAATGAAAAATATAAAATGTCGACATTTTACATTGCATGATTGAATGGAGATGAAGTAGCTCTTGTGGTGATTGCGTCAATTGTTAGAATGAAGGGGTCGCGAGTTGGATTAGCTAGGAGCAGGACAGACATGCAAGATCTCTAGTTTAATGATAAAAGATATGACTAAAACAAGACTAAAATGATATGACTAAATGATATGATTAAAGATATGATAAAATGACTAAAATGATATGACTAAAAGATATGACTAAAATATATGACTAAAAGATATGACTAAAATATATGACTAAAAGATATGACTAAAATGATATGACTAAAATGATATGACTAAAAGATATGACTAAAATATATGACTAAAAGATATGACTAAAATATATGACTAAAAGATATGACTAAAATGATATGACTAAAATGATATGACAAAACGATATGACTAAAAGATATGACTAAAATGATATGACGCTAAGCATAATTCTGATAATTATAATAATGATGAAGACAGTTTTGAGTAAATTTGATTTGATTTTTTATTTTTTATTTCTGTTGCAGAATCTGGTGTGGAATTTTCTGTGATATTTGTCTGATCGACTGACAAAACAAAGGACTGGAATGATTTTTCATTTGTCCAACTTCAACAATCCAATTATTGTCTCGAAAGCTTCAACGTGAAATAAACAAAAAATGGTGAGTTATTGATTTATTGAAATCAGTTTTTATCACAAAAAAATGTTTTTTTTTTTAGAAATGTTGTGCTTATCTTGACATTTTTTTAATTAAATCAAATGTCTTCCGTTTTTTTTCTATTCTCCGTCAATTGCTATGAGCTTTTGAGAAAGCTCGCTCTAATTGCCATTAAGTTTCTGAATTCTTCTAGACTGGTTGCCAGCTAAGGCTAGAGAATCCACACTATTCGCCAATTTGATACACAGCTTAAGGGAGAAAGAAGAGTTGAATTCATACCTTTTCCGAGGTCGTTTTTGTAAAGACTAACCCGGAATGTGAACTCAGCACACCGATTCCATTGTCGGTGACAATAACCGTTTCCCACCTACATATTCTTTATTAGTCTGTGGATAGGTTCGCCTATCGTTCGCTTCACACTACTCCCGGAACTTTAAAACACGTTTCTGGTTTTTCTTTTTCTTCTCTTGCAGTTCCAGGGGACCCTTACCTCTTAACGATATTATCCACTTGTTCCGCGTGGTGTCCCTTACTCTCTTATCCTCTAATTTGACCGATTCTTGGGCCTTGTACATTGTGAACATCATTGTAAAATAGAATACCAAATAAAAATCTTTATATTTTGCACCTTAAGTCATTGAGGCGTTAAAATCAAACAAGGACAGAAGTTTAAATATCTGGGATGTGTTTCAACAGAGGGGTGCAAATGTGGCACTGATTGATTAAGCTGGGCATTCTTTATGATTTATCAACCATTTTCAGGTTATTTAAAGCTAGGGAGTATTTTTTTTTAATGTTAATCATTTTTAAAGGGGGGTAATATTGGTATTAATGAAACAAGTTTTAATAATTAAGCTGGGGTGAGATGACGTGGATTCATAACTTTCCCAATTGTATTTGCTCATAATTGAATAAAATGAACCTAACGAGAATTAGAACACCGCTCTGCGATTAACAATTTCGAATCATTATCCACCCGCACACCCCAGCTTACAGTACCTAGTATTTCCAAGCGGTAACTCATCTAAGCTCGACGTTGCTCAAGTTCGGTGGTTACGACAACCAGTGTTTCAAACCGATGTGGTTGTAAGCCTAGGTAAAAACATTGGGATGGAATTACCGCTCCATTAACACGATTTAGACAGGCCAGGACATGCAACATCTGTGGATTTGTCTGCTTATCTTATATTGCATTTTGAATCAGAAGTAGACAAACTGTCTGGCCACATCTTTGATTTAATGATGGTTATAAACAAGACTATTTATTATTTAATAGCAACACAGCCACCTGGGGAAGCACGTCTCAACACCAACATCACTGTCTGCAGTAGATACACTGTTGACATAGGGACCCTCTTGGCTCATCACAGAATGACCACGAAAACATGGAAGAAGTATAGACGATCGCAATACACCGTCAATTTATTTTTAAAAATGCCGGTTCTTGCAACGTCTGTGGCCATATCTGCCTCTTACATATTTGAATTGCCAGCCACATGAAATACAGTATGTGAATCTAAGTCTTGAGCACGGAAAAAGCAATAACTTCCCGAGACTATGATGTTTCCGATGAAGACTAAATATCAGTTATCACTCTTCATCAATAAAAAAAAAAATGTAAGATACTTCAAAAAATTGGTTGATTCATATAAGTTTGTCTGAAAAGTTAAACAAATAAAGGAATTGATTCTATCGAGAGTAACGCCAATGGAAGTAAAGCAAAGAATTCTTGTTAACAAAATAACGTTTTCTATGTTTGTTTCCTTTTTTTTTTAAGAAAAATTCTTTGGGAATATTTTTGGCAAAAAAGGTCTTGCTTGTTAACACAATACACATTGATTGCCAGTTGGAGACATGAAATTCCATGTACGCAACAATAGATTTGAAAGAAAAATATTTTCTAATTGGTTATGCCCAAAAGAGTTAAATTAAGGAATTTCTTGTAATAAAAAAAAAGATAATATAAAACATCTAATAATGTACGAAAACATCTATTTTTACGTATTGGAATAGATCTGCAGATCGGAGTTTCGTATATAAACTTGTGTGGTTTACATTCTAACTAGTTTACCGATGCTACCAAAAAATGATGGCAACATTTAAGTAATTGTGCAATTGTATTGCTTGCATTTTTTGCATAAGTAATCTTGGATTCTTATCAACACAATTAACTCCATTGTCGGATGTATGAAAGAATTCTGCCTTTCCAATAATTAAATGTAAAATGACACAAAGAAGCTAGCATAAAGCAAATATACAGGGTGCGATGGGTAAATTGTCTCCAGTTTATATTTTCAATTGCGCGCATGCGTATTGCTTTTTTTATGATTTTGTCGACTGAACTATATAATATGGTCAGTTGGGCATCGTCTGTAAAAAAAAGGCGCCATGGCGCAATTCACTTCCCCAGATATTTGGAAACGACATGCTGCACTGCTTGACATTCGCGTCGGAAGCTCCAATGCATTGCAGAGATTTTGGATGTCAGCGCAGAGGATTCGGGAAGAGTTAGATGATATATCCAGTTAACATCATGGTGTTTAGATTGATGACTATTAATTAGGATATGCTTCTGTTAATCTTCCCACAGGGACTCAGACTCGACACGGGGCGCTACATCAAGTGTCTTGAGGAGTTAGTGCTTCTATGCGTTTAGAGGCTGGCTGTTGGAAGCCACCATGTCTGGCAACAAGACTTTGCCCCATGTCACACAGGCAGGAGAACCCAGTCGTAGAGGTCAGCCAATTTCTGCGACCACATCAACCCTTATTCCTGGCCACAAAACTCTTCAGACTGCAACACCCTTGATTATTATGTGCCATTTCTTTCTGCGGTAGACCAGTTGCCATTCAAGGCTATAGAACCCGGTCTGTCCAACTATTTAACCATAACTGGCGGTGTGGAGAAGAAGAGGTTTCTTATCTTTCAAAGGGTATTAGCACGTAAGGGAATGTAATGAACTGGAATTCGAACTCGGCTCTCCGATGCCTCATTCCGAGCGTGCTATCCATTCCTCCACCTTATATATGCGTGTGTGTATGTGTCATAGATAAATTGCCGTCTAAATTAGGAGGAAATGAAAACAACACTATCTCATTTAAACAGATAGATTTAGCAAAATTACACCCAAAAAATCGGATTGAGGAATCGAGGTGCACATTTCGAATTCTATTCGAAACCTTTACAGTCATTTACGTGCTAATACACTTGTAAAAGGTAAGAAGCCTCTTTCCCCCCAGCTATCGGTAAATTGCAGGACTGACCGGATTCTATAGCCTCATAAGTCATATATCGAAATAACCGTGTATCACGCATGGCATATAACTGACTGGATAAGAAGTGCTAATAAAATACTTTATATTTAACTTAGAAAGAGAAATTAAGTGTGTGACCAATAAATATAAAAAGGCTTTAACATGTTCTTGGGCACAACTACCAGTTTAAGTCAAAAATTAACCGCACTGTCGCCATTAAATATCTTTTAAGTTTGTTACACTGCCTTCTACTCATGCGTGCTTATAGTTGCTATTACTGTGCTCACGTGATCAATGTTTGAGCATGATCGCGCGAGTTTGCTTTTTGCTACTGTTACATTATAAACATGGTCGCTCCGCTAGCTTTTCACCAAGGACGAACAATGAGCAGTGATCCGACTTTGCTGGTTGGAAGAAGAAGATGGTGTATCATGAACTGAAATTCATCGGAAGCTTTTAACACATTATGGCGACAGTGCAGTACAGCTTAAATGTGTGTATGAGTGGATCGAGACGTTTAAGAGTGTCCGGAATAGCATGAGGCACGAAGAAAGAACGCGATACCTTTCATTCTCTAGCACTGACGAGAAGATACAGCAAGCTTGAGAGACTGTAATGGCGAATCGGCGAATGACCCAACTATGAAAGTGTTTCTCAAACGGTTTCAGGAACGGCACACCTAAGAGCAAATGAAAATATCACAAGGCACTTAGCAAAATTTTTAAAGTGTATACATTAATAAATACGGAATGAAACCATATATTTGGAATTAAACAAAGAATGTTGGATACAGTTATATGTAAAAAAAAGGTTAAAATTCATTTATTCACGTAGAGGAAAATATAAAAAAAATAAATAAAAAAAAAACAAATACTTTTTAAAAATGAATATTAAAACAAAATTATTTAGAATAGCATAATCGAAGAATAGTTAAAAGTATTATTTGAAAAAAAATAGTACTTATTAATTTATTCAATTACTAACGCTGTACTATTTCCACTTGCACCCCCACACAGATATATATATATATATATATATATATATATATATATATATATATATACATACATATATATATATATATATATATATATATATATATATATATATATATATATATATATATATATATATAAATATATAATTTATTTAAAATTATAAGAGAAATATGTTATAAAATCACTACAAAAATAGCTATTTTGTTTCAACACCTCTGGTGTATTATCAAGTGATGATGTTGAATGTAGATTGTAGAATATTATTGTATTGAGCACTCTTTTAAGAATAGTAATTGTTGGTTATTGGGATTTATTCCGTATTCACCAATCATACAATCGTATATATATATTTATATATATATATATATATATATTTCGCGGAAACCCTTAAAAGGATCGCATGTCACATTAGTTTTCTATGGCACGGCGGCTGAGAATTACTGTTCTATGAGGTAACATGTTCTCGGACCCCTGCTCTTTGTTCCTCATAAGATCGTTTTCAAATAGATCGACTTTTCCCAGTAGTTCAAAGAGATCATTGTATCATGTCTCAATACAAGATAGGGATACATTTAAGCATAATAATTTTTTAAATTTATTTACAGTTAACAGTTATATCCATGCCATCATGAAATGACTGAATGATATCTACAAAATGGCGAAGAAAGTCTTTAGTAAAAACCCTCTGCCTGCAGTGTCGTGAGATCTATGAAGACTTGAAACAGTGCAACAGGTTGATTTTTTACTTTATTTAGAAAATCAACATTGATGCAATCGGTGTGAAAGCTGGGCTTGGATGTCATAAGTACTGACACCAAAGTTAGATTCATGGCTTTTTACCAATTCTAGAGCATTTAGTTTTAAAGACCGTCTAAAAAAAACTGTACAGAAATACTTAATTTCCGCAGCTTCCAAACTGTCTTCAGAATTTTACCATTTCAAAAATAAATGTAAATAAAGTTATTATCTTTTGTATACATTGAATGGAAAATATATTCAAACGTAAATTCTAATCATGAATCACCACAAGCAAAATAAACAATCTTTTTAGCGTATTTGATAAATAAGAAATGTACAAAAATATTGTAAATGATTACAAAAACGGCTACTCAATGAATAAGACTTGTTAGATCGTAATTAATAAAAACGAAAAACTAGGCAAAAAGTGTATATTTAAACCCATAATACTGCTGGGCGAAAATTATAAGACAAAATGTTTTAGATATGCATTGTTTATTGAAAATCTAATAAAGCTACAGCACTGTATAACATCTTACATCATAATATAGCTAAATTGTTCGGTATAATTTCCCTTTGAATTAAATAAAGGTCTTATTTGATGGCACAATGATTCAGTGATAATGCCCTTGTTTCAATGCATGTAGTTATATAAAATTTGTAAAGCATTAGTAATTTATAAATAAGGTTGTTCTATAAGTCTTTCACTGATCACCGGAATGAAATTTCAACATTACGATTTTGAAGTTAACTTTAAACTCGTTTCCTAAAAAACAGTAATCATTTGGGGGAAAAGTATCCTTATTTATCATGTGAAACCCCAACTTTCAAACTATTGTCCTCATCTTTCTTGCCATATTTATCACAACGTATGCTCCGGCCTTCTTCAGGTGGTTGGAATTTTGAACTGAATCCTTTATTTCGCTCGCTGCGGTAGGCTATTCTAGTTCCACGTGCCATGTCTAATGGATGTCAGTTATCAGTTATCTCCTATTAATTCTCCTCTCCAAGTTCTCCACTGCTTTCAACAGGTGTTAAACTCACAACTCTTTGGGTCTTGTCACTGGATCTAACCAACACCTTTATTCATTGTTCTGTATTTGAATTTCTGGGATTTATAAACTTAATGTCAGCAACCATTTTTACTAGTGCTCACATTGCAATTTTTGATGTCATCATTAAATTTTTTTTACCAGAGCTCATATTGCAATTATTGTTATTTTTATTGCTTTTCTCTGGCACTCTTTCTTACTGGTTTCCATAATGTATTCGTTTCTATGCTTGGTCGGCTCAGGAGATGGCCTAGCATATGTGCTGATTCCTTAAGTTTACGAATCTTCCAATGATGTTCTTTGTCTGTGATTTTAACCCGATCACAGAGGGCGGTGATCAACAGGAGATAACTGATAACTAACATCCATTAAACATGGTACGTGGAACTAGAACAGTACATCAAGCGAAATAAAGGGTTCAGTTCGACATTCCAACCACCTGAAGAAGGCCGGAGCTTACAACGGACGAAACGTTGTGATAAATATGGCAACAAAGATGAAGACAATAGTCCGAATAATGTAAATAGTGTACATAATACCTCATCTCAGAAATATAGACATAAACTTGTTGTTATTCATCAGACTTCTCTTGGATTTGTCGCTCTCTGTAAACCATAACCGTTATTGACTCTGGCAATATCTTCTCGAGTGTGAGCACTCAGCCGGGACAGTAAAATTTCCATTAGGAATTTGCCTGCTGGCGAAATTAAAGCTGTACCATGATAATGCGTTCATAACTCCCTTATAATTTTGCCTTTGTACACTGGTACCGTGATCGCATTAATCCAGTCCCTTAGATCTTTCCTCACATTCCAGTTGTTCAGTGTGATTCTATGCACGATATCAATACATTGATGTAGAATGTTTTGGTGCTGAGACAGTAAAGGAAAGGATTAGATTTTAGTATTTTTTGTCGTTATACACAATGTTTCAATTTTTTCTTCCCACTGCCTGCAAACTTTTCATGACTATGCTGAGATTGAGTCATTTTCTATAGAAACAAAAATGTTTTTTTTTTCGTTTGAAGAACAAAAACAACGAAGCTCTGAAATTCTGCAGGTCCATGTTTATTTGTTTTGACAAATTCTAGCCCTTAATGTGTATGATGGCCATTGAAAATGAAAGCAGGGACTGTCAAAAACAAAAATAAATGTGCGTCATTGAAAGAACCAAAGTATTATAGACATATATATATATATATATATATATATATATATATATATATATATATATATATATATAAAGATATATAGTCTTAAGGTGTGCTATATTGATGGGATAAAGTGCTCAATATCAGAGATAGAGCGTGGGTAAACCTACAAGTGAACATTGAAGTTAGAGACGAAAGGCTGTTTCATAATTAACGCATGCCTGACGATCGCGTCTAGCATGAAACAGCCTGTGGCCTTTAAGTGTTGACTTCAATGTTCACTTATATATATATATATATATATATATATATATATATATATATATATATATATAGAGAGAGAGAGAGAGCGATTAGGTTGTAACTTACTCTCGTGAGTAATTTGTATCACCCTATTTATCATTGCTCAGCTGCGTCTTTGCCTTTGCGCTCAGGGGCGACTCCGTCAAGTGACAGAGTCGCAATTGAGGAAAATTTACTGAAAGGAGCACAGCACTTGGGAATAGCTGCCGGAGACCACACCCTCTCATTGCACCAGAGATATAGATCGGTGCTCGCATTGCGGGTGCTGCGGGCACTTTTG
The DNA here is from genome assembly GCA_903632075.3 of Acanthosepion pharaonis. Lineage (NCBI taxonomy): Eukaryota > Metazoa > Mollusca > Cephalopoda > Sepiida > Sepiidae > Acanthosepion > Acanthosepion pharaonis. The sequence continues at coordinate 1,333,630 of CAHIKZ030004230.1, forward strand.
TTCTTAGCCCGGGTGTACGCGCTCGGGTTCCCTACATTAAACCGACCTTGTGTCTCAACCTGATCTCGTCGGTGGGGGGGTGAGTAAATACAATATAATATATATATATATATATATATATATATATATATATATTTGCCGTGACACTGCGGAACATAGGGTAATATGCCACTTCCTTATCATTATTTACTCTGAATAACTATCACTTCTGAGGAAAGATTATGGCCACTTCTACGTCGGGTAATGCTTAGCAAGCATTGCTTACTAGATCAGTTCCGAATGATTTTGATCCTTATTGAATGCTCCGTTCTTTCGGCCTTGTGCCACATTTAGCAGATTCTTCTCTCTTGCTTCTCGCTTGTGGATCATTTTTTCCGTCTTCTTGCTTTGGGAAGCGAGAAGACGGAAAAAAAGATCCAACTTTAAAAATTTAAATGCATTGTCAATCCTTATCTACTGTTTGCTTAATTATTGTTATTTTATTGTTTTTTTCTCCTTAACAGAGTTTTTTTTTCGCTATTCTCTAACACTCAGTAGCCCCCCCCTTACGTCTTAGTGGATTTATTACCTTTCTTAGGTTAAAATGATTTTGAGGATGTTGGAATCATGGTTTTCCTCTGTATTTTGAAGATGTTTTTCTTTTTGTTATGTCTCTTAATCCATTTATTCAATATCGCTAAGTAGGTTATGTATCTTTTCCCACTTTCCGTCTTACCTTCGGTCTATCCTGTAAGTATCAAATTTTCTAAGCCCTCTTTCCTCATTATGTGTCCTAGAAATTTCAACTGTCTATTTCTGATGTCAAGTATCAGTCACTTCTGTGTCATGCGTGATACACTTTTAGGCGATCATTTATCTTTCGATACATCACTAACGAGGCAGATTTTTTCCCACCGTAAGTTGCCATTTCTTATTGTGGTAGACCGGTTGCCATTTATCCTGCAATTTACCCATAGCTGGAGGGAGAAGAAGAGGATACATACCTTTACCAAGGGTATTAGCATGTAAGTGAATGTAATGGATACGACTGGAATTCGAACTCGGCTCTCCGACTCCTTTGTCCGAGCCGCTAGCCATTACTCCACCATTGCTCCATGTCTGGCGCATGGTATTCTCAGCATCTTTCTGTAAAATGAGATTTTTGTTGTTTCATGTATGTTCTTCATCTGTGAGGAGATTGTTCAGTATTCGCTGCTTATAGGTGATCTGATGTTACATAACTTTTTCGTAATATTTTCTTTCTTTATAATGATTTCTTAATACTTTGCTTAGCTTTTGGAAGGCAGCTTTCGCTATTCCAATGTGCCTCGGTGTCGCAATTTCCGTCCGCTGTTAAAACACTTCTCAAATTTTTAAATTGTTGTACTTCTTTGATTTTGGTATCCACATTTTGTAATTTGTATGTTGGGCTCGGCTTTTTTTTTTCTAACAATCGTGCATTCTGTACGCTTTCAATTAATGTTTCGTCTTTTCTTTTCGCCTTTTTTCACTACGTTCCTTCGGAGTACTTGTAGTTTCATTTCTATATCTACTCTCCTATCTTAATAAGATTGTGGCCATCAAAAATGAAACCTGGTAGAATTTCTAATTGTCTCTGAATCGTCTCACTGCATAGGTTGAATAAGCCCGGGTTATACGACACAACCTTGTCTTACACCCCATTCTATTTTTGTATATTTATTGAATTCATTTTCCATCTGTATGCTGGCAGTTTGCTAGCAGTGTAGGTTCTGGATTATTCTAATTTCTAAATATTTAAGGTTACGTAGCAGTTTCCAGTTTTGTGTTGTTTAAACTACTAGATGCCCTAATCAACACTAATTTAGTAAATCATCTCACATCGCAGGGCCTTCTTTCAGACAAGCAATATGGCTTTCGTTTTTCTTGATCAACTGCTGATGTATTAACGATTTTAGCGGGAAAAGTTCATCAAGCTTTAGATAAGAATGGTGAAGTTTGGGGTGTTATTTTGAACATCTCGAAAACGTTCGACAGTGTTTGGCATAACTTTTTTCTTCTCAGGTAGAAAAGTTATGCTCACTATTGTACTTTACAGCCACATCACTTTGAAAACACCGGTTACAGTACGATCACTGAAGTTAAGCAACGTCGAGCCAGGTCAGTACCCAGATGGTGACTATCAGTGAACACCAGGTGCTTTAACCTTCGATGAGTGGGGTTGGGGTAAAGGATAACGTTTCGAAAATAGACAACCGAGAGACGGTTTCAAATTTTTTTTATATTAACTTATATGCAAATATCCTTGTCAAAAGTATGAATCCATTACTTTTCCCCCAGCTATGGGTTAATTAGTAGGACTGGTTTCAGTAAATCATAATTATCTGTAAAAACTCTTATAATCCAAAAAATATTTCTTTATTTAAACAACCTGCAATCAATCAGCCATCGTCGATGAGACTATCAAGTATTCACTGCCATATAACTGAATGCAAATGCATTTTTCATGATTTTATTATAAAAGTACAATAGAAATAAGAAAATAGACATTGTCAGTGGTCAAGAATTAATGTAAACATTATTGATAGAATTAGGTTATAGGTATAATGTAAAAGCATTGATAATGAATCTTATTTTAGAAATGCTTTGAAAAACCGTTAAAATGTTAGATCTAAAAAATGAATGCAAATATTATCCATAAAATGTTCTGTATATGACAAAACTAGCAGCATGACCCGGCGTTGTCCATGCTTAATTCAAAAATCATACGCCTCATACAGCAATCGCTATCACTTGTCTTAAAATATTTTTGCCCTTCCTTGCCTTTAAAGGAGTGTCCTTTGCCGTGCTGATGTTGCTACATGCCTTACTTCTTGCCTACATCACACTGTGAATTTTTTCTAAGCTCTATACTAAACATTAAATCTGTTACGAAAAAAGAACTAAACAAAGCGAACACAAAACGATCAGCTTTAATAAAGGACTCGTAACTGGAAAAACTGAATGAAAAAAGAATGTTAACAACAAATACTTTTTCACACCCAACCCAGTTCTGCGGAATCAGAATCAACATTGAGTTTAAGCAAGCGAATGAGTCAATTGGAGTAAAGTGCCATGCAGATTTAAATTTTTCCCACTTGTGACGAATGCAGCTATCGATTTTTTTTCATGTTAGCATGCTAGTTAACATTCGTGTCAGTCAGTTGTTGGCTCTCACGCTGGCCAATAGAATCTTCCTGCCTATTCGTGGCAGCCAGCTATAGGGTCTCACTCTGGCCAGTAGAAAATGGCCGCAAATTACATGAAAACTGACGTAGAAGCTTGAAAAAATCGATTATTTCCACTATCGATGGGAGTTGGGAAATGCAAAGTCGGTCTTGGCCTTTCGACTACCTTGGAGCATGTGTATGTAAATTTTGGTGGAAATCCGTCTAAAATTGCATTCGTTACAGACACACACACACACACACACACACACATACATCCTGGCTTTTATAGATAGAGATCAAATTAGATTTACAAATTATGGCTAAAAGTATAGACGTACGTTTTTTTTTTCATTATAAACTGAAGTAATTATTTCCCTTAAAAAAATAAATAAAATTCTTTCAGACGTGTTTTTTTTTCTTCTTTTAACTAAAATTATTTGTTTTCCATTATCTTTCTCTTTTGTAGTATGGTTTTGTGAATTATGCCCTTGAACAGCTTGTGCTGCGGAACTTTGGTGAGGAAGTATGGGAAAATATCAAGTGAGTAGAAGACAGAATTCTTGCTTTGTTCTTCGTTTTTGTCTCTGTTTGGCATTAAGGCAAAAAAGTTTACAAAGAATTTTAAGTTTAGAAAAAAAATCTGATTAAAGAAGCAGAGTCATGAACTAAAAAGTACAGATAAAAAAAAAAAGACTTCTGTTGTTTGAAAAGGAAAAGCTAATTTATAATAAGATTTTCGTAAGAGAATTACCATATCTGGAAATATACTCAGGCGGGTAGTATTCGGAAGTTGAATTGAAATATACTCAAAAGTTTATTGGAATAAATTCTAGAACTGGGAAAATATTTGGAAAGTCTAGTTAGATTTTGTTTGCAAAATAATTAATACACTTTTATTATAATATGAGGAATTTTAGAAAATATCTCCAGGAAGTCTTTCCAAATGTCAAATCAGTGAAAGCCACAACTTCGATCCAAAGAATGAAACACTTTTGAAAAGATAAAATTATTAATTATTTGGAAAATTCTTGAGAGCGCCGCTGTCGAATTTTATCAAAATATAATTTCGCTCCTCATTTTCAATTAACTTCGTTCTTGAAGGAAATACTTCTTTTTGTAAGCCAAACTCCATGACTATAATAATGCTAAAAGAAATCAAGTAAATTCTTACGGTTCTATTATTTAAAACTAGTCTAGAAGCCAAACTCTGTGCAGACTTTGAAGGTAATTCCTTCGCAAGGCTAACTGGGTCTCGGCCCCAAAGTAAAGGGACTTCTCGCCAACTTAAAAAAAACAGCAATGATAATTTTGAAGAAATTTCTTTTAATTCCTCAGTTAACTCCATACAGCTTTAAAACCTCATTTTAACTTCTGGCTACAAGACCAATTCCGGGCAAAAGAGTGATTTGGGCCGAAAGTCCAATTTGGGCCGAAATTCCGATTTGGGTGAAAGTCTGATTTGGGCCGAAAGTCCAATTTGGGCCGAAATTCCGATTTGGGTGAAAGTCCGATTTGGGCCGAAAGTCCGATTTGGGCCGAAAGTCCGATTTGGGCCGAAAGTCCAATTCGGGCCGAAAGTCCGATTTGGACCGAAAGTCCGATTTGGGCCGAATATAGAGTACTTTAAATTACAAACACTGAGGAATTTCAAAACCCCTCGTCACGAAACGTCTTTAACTCAGGTTCCTTGACATTTTAAAGAAAGAAAATTGGTTTCCTCAATTTAAAATGGTTTGGAGATATTTTAACTGAATTTAAAACAAATGTTTTTAAATTCACTAAATTTTCGTGTTACTTTAAATTCAACATAAATTAAAAACTTGTAAAAACATGTAAAATCTAAATTTTAAAAATTTGATTTTTTCACTGCTCTCTTTTAATCCGCACACAAATCCTGGATTTTCAATCACCAGATGAAGGGAAGATTTCAAACACAGGATCATCTTTATATCTTTATTTATGTCAAGTCAGTGTGGCCCGAGTTAAAGGGATTTCAGACTTACGGACGGACAGACTAAATCTACCTTTAGATATATAATATATAAATTAATCCCAAATTAAAATAATATAAATAATAAACACGTTATTATTTTAACATGCTGTACTTGGTTTGAAAATGTAAAGCTAAGATATAACAAGATTTTCTTAACAGTTTATTGGCTAAATTTATTTAGCGGCATATCAACACATTTATGAGTTATTTAATGGCGAAGTCTAAATATCCAGAACGTAACTTGTATATAATTTTATGCTCTCAGTGTAAAGGTAAGTTTATTTTAGATTATATAGTTTATAGATCATACAAGTATTGTTGGTAATTTTACTATAAAAATGTATTTTTATATTTTTTTAGTGTTACATTCATAGTCGTTTTGCTATAAAATATATTGGTCATTTTCTTATAAAAATCCACTGTTGATTTTTCTTTGTGATCACTATTTGCACATAACTGCGACAATAACAGGCGCTACCCACCAGGTCAGGTTGGACCTGAAAACAACAGCAAACAAGAGGTCGTTTCGCGCTCGTCAGAAACTCCAATATGGGGAGCAGAGGTCTTGCTGCCGGATGTAGTTTATCGTCATACCCAGGACGCTTCTTAAGGGAATTTCCGTATATGGAATAGATCTAAGCGCGTATGATTCTTATGCTGTATTGAAATATACAGAAATGATTACTGGAAGAGATTCTAAAGCTGTGAAAATCATTGAAAAGGCTGGTTAGATGTGTAAAACTTTTGCATTATATTATGAAAGTTGTTAGAAAATACATTGCCTAATTACTATCCCCGTTTTTTTTTCAAGGGCTTCTTGGTCATTATGATTCCTTTTTAGAACCTCTGAAAGTAAAAAAAGGGAAATAAATGTATGTTCGATTCGATGAGCATTTAATCGACTCGGCCATGAAAAGCATCACCGATTAAGCAAGGTTGTAAACTGCCTTTCCATTAATCATGCAAGTCACTGTTGAAGGTGGGTGTAGGAGAGGACGCCAACGCGAAAACTTATTGGACAATGTCAAATAATGGACAGGTATGATTGTACTAGAATTGCTAATGACTGCTGTTGATAGACCGTTGTGGAAAAGAGTTAGTGTGGCTCCTGCAATTGGATCCAACCTACGATTACAAAAGTCAGGATGAAGATGATGATGATGAGGATAAGGAGGGTCAAACTACGTTTAAGCACATAATTCTCCTTTAGATTCCGGAATGTTCTTGACTCCTCAGTTTCGTATTCAAAACGTAAACAAAGCAATTTCTAAAGAAATAATGGATTTTTTTTTATAAATCCGACATATTTTTGTCAAACTATACGTAATTTTTAGAACAGATTTCTCCCCCCCCCAAAATAACTGCCTTATATATATATCATTTCAATTTTGAATAATATGAATTTGATAATAAAACATTTTGTGAAATTCAATAGTTATTCTGAGCCCAAATTTGCCTCTATAGCATGTGATATATTGATCTACTGCCAATTTAACTGAAATATCCGGACACAAAAACTTAAAGAGGCCCATTAAGATCACAGTGGCAAGTATGTTGGTAATAAATTTCTGGCCGTGACAGTCAAAGCTTTCAACGACAAATTGAGATCGCATAATTCAGGATTAGCTTATTTTATTTTGTTATTTGACTTTTGATTTTAATAATAAATCACCAATTTCATTGTTTTCTATCCCCTTCCACACCTACAATCGTATATGTAACCATAAAAAAATCATAAAAAATTTAAAATAGCAAGGCAATTAATCATCAGGTATAAATTATACAGACACTCATATATATATATATATATATATATATATATATATATATATATATATATATAATATAAATAATGAAATTAGATATAAGATTCAATATTAATTGATGGAAAATCTTCAAGAAATCTGACACTTATTGAAAGTTTGAGTGATGGTTGCGAAAATTCCGAAATTAAGAGTCGAAATCGATAAGTATTACTGTGTTTCAATAATTATTGCTCTTGTTAAATATCGATCTCTTTATACGTATAATTCTGCCCAGTTCAATGTTAGGTAAATTATATAATTATACGTATAACAATAGCAAAAATTTCTATTTTATTGTGCATATATGCATCTATTTACCCCTCCCTCTCTCTCTAGCTCTCTCTCTAGCTCTCTCTCTCTCTCTCTCTCTCTCTCTCTCTCTCTCTCTCTATATATATATATATATATATATATATGTGCGTGTTATGTGTGTAAAACAATATATACGTTTTTACAAGAACAACTGCAGGAAAAATAATTAAAATATTGTCTGACGGAGTGCTAAAGGTTGAAACACGTTAGACGAATACTTTTTACACACTTTTATAATTTTCCATATAACAAATCGGTTGGGTTTCGATCCCGGCTTGAAGCAATCGGACGTCTAGCCACACTGAAGAGCTGTGATACAACGAAACAGTTCACCTGTGGATGACAATTATATATATATATATATATATATATATATATATATATATATATATATATATATATATATAGTTTTTTATATGTTTTATATGGTAGGCCATCTACATTAAAACGAAGCAACCCACACTCAATAAAAATACACTTCAAAATAGTCACAACATATTGCATTGCATCTAGGCATTGGTTCTGCTGTAATACTTCGGCCTATCACGTGGTATGACGTCATAGAACCGGGTCTTGAATTTACCATCCGCATCTGCAATTCCGCGACTGTTTATCGATGTACAGCAATTTTCTACGTCAAAAAAAAATAATAAAAAAATCAGCTTTGAGAGTGGATATCTTTGTTTTATGTTTGCATAACAACCCTGAGAATGGCTCATGTGTGCCGAAAGGTTAGGGGCAACTTAATAAAACATGTTCGACATGTTTGTCATTATTTTCACCCGAAATTAAAGCAAAGATTCTGTAGTGAAAAAGATAATCAGCTACCTCAAAAAAGAGTTCGTGTTTTGTGTGCAATCTGTCGAAGGAAAATTACCAAAAAGTAGTTGGCGAAAATCTACTTTAAGGAACAGAATCTATGCTAATGTTCTTCCCTCCTCTGAATGGCGTGGCCAATCAGAAAGATCTCCCGGTGAACAAAAGCCGTTGTTTTTCGCATATGAGGGATGAGATTTTCGGAGCTTGGTGGACGAACACGCGTTTTTGCTGGTGAGAAGTGAAGATTGGATGTGTGACGCCATTTTGTCGTTTCTACGTTACCTGTTACGACGGACTACCGTTTGAACTGTGCTTTGCCTACAAGTGTTGCGGTCGAGAGACAGAAGAAACCTTTTGCAGACGCTTGTTGCTACTATAAGTTGACAGATTTTTTTCTTCTTTTTCTTTTCTTTACAACTACACATTTGAACATTAGAACGGCTCATCACACATAGTAGATATTCATTGACAGTTATAATTAATAATACATGTTTAAATAATGATCTGCTTCCCTAATGCAATCTATCTATCTATCTCAGTCTGTTCTGATATATCTATCTATCTATCCTAGTTCTGATCTATCTGTCTCAGTTTATTCTGATCTATCTATCTATCTATCTATCTATCTATCTATCTATCTATCTCAGTCTGTTCTGATATATCTATCTATCCTAGTTCTGATCTATCTGTCTCAGTTTATACTGATCTATCTATCTATCTATCTATCTATCTATCTATCTATCTATCTATCTATCTGTCTAGTGCTCACCGTGCG
>CAHIKZ030004230.1:1347500-1365000 GCA_903632075.3 Acanthosepion pharaonis
ATAATAACCTCAAATTAAAATTACTTTAATTCCTGAAGTGTCAGCGCTTCTACTGTCTAAATCTCTCTTAATATATCCCCAAACTCAAAATCTACATGTGTTTTATTAGATGAGCTTACTGATGAAATCAGTGTTACTGCAATACCGGGCCATTAATTTGGTAATTTTCTCTTTGAAAACTGTCTTTTGAAGATATAAATGTTGCTTAGGCAAACCGTCTTGTTGATACATTATAGTTTCGAAAGGAAAATTCTGGAAAAATATTTCAATGTTCCAACATTTTCAAGTAATTTTCGCTTATCATGTTTCTGTCGATGAACCCTGTGGAAATAAGCCACAATTTCAGGAGTAGACACTGTTGAACCCGTCCCTGACAATGCTCAAATTTGAACCATAAAATATCCTCAAAATATATTAAATATATTATATATTATTATATTATGTATATATATTTATAATTTAGTATGACTGGTACTTGTAATACAATATTTGCTTATTCTGCAAGAATGAGAAGTTCCATACTTTCTATGAACATTAATGCGTGTCATAGTTAAAAGTAAATTTCCAGTTGCCCACTAGAGGCATTGGTATATCTTTGATATACTACCACATTAACACGACAGAAAGAAGGACCACGATGGTTGAAAGAAATGATTGACGAATATGCTTCGTTGTCAAAGTGTTTTATATATCGTTATGTTATACAGGAAAATATACATATATGTTAAGAAATGGACATGGTCCGACAATTTATTTATTAAAGACATATTTTTATGTTTAACGTTGTTATTTTATAGATACAAGTATTTAAGCAAATGCTCTGTTTATGATAAACAGTATTAAATAACATTTACCGGCCTGAATGCCGAGAAATTTTCATAGAAAATTTTCGTTCTTTGACAGGATTTGCATCCTATACGGAACCGTCATATACGCTGACGTGCCTTACCGCTTGAGCTACAAAAAGAACCAATAAAGACAAGGTATTGTGCTTATAAACTCCAATTTTCCATGAATCTCGTACATTTCATAACTGCTCTGGCGTATCGAATGTAAACAAATGACGTCATATATTAAGAAATGGACAAGGTCCGACAATTTATTTATTAAAGACATATTTGCTTAAATACTTGTATCTATAAAATAACAACGTTAAACATAAAAATATGTCTTTAATAAATAAATGAAGCTGAATTCACAAATTTTAGCTTTCGAAACTATAATGTATCAACAAGACGGTTTGCCTAAGCAACATTTATATCTTCAAAAGACAGTTTTCAAAGAGAAAATTACCAAAGTTGGAGTTTATAAGCAGTAAATTCGACCCTGTTGGTTCTTTGTAGCTCAAGTAAGGCACGTCAGCGTATATGACGGTTCCGTATAGGATGCAGGTTCGAAATTGTTAAAGAACGAAAATTTTCTATGAAAATTTCTCGGACATTCAGGCCGGTAAATGTTATTTAATACTGTTTATCATAAACAGAGCATTTGCTTAAATACTTGTATCTATAAAATAACAACGTTAAACATAAAAGTATGTCTTTAATAAATACATATATGTATTTATCTATCACTATTTGCTCCACATACAACAAGCAGTGTAGGCAGGCGGAAATTAAGTGCATCTTGTAATATTTCCCAAATGGTAAACATTCGGCCAGTGGTGTCTTTTTTATGGAACCATGTGGTTTCCTCTCTTTTATTAACGGCGATATCACATTGAAATAACGTTCATCGTATGATCACCGAAGTCAAACAACATCGAGCCTAGCCAGTATCGAGATAGGCGACTGCTTAGAAATACTGTAAACTTTGATTTGCGGTTGTTGCAATCAATAATCGAAGAGAATTGGAAATTGGAGAGAGCCAAGTTCCAATTCTAGTCGGTTCCATTATGTTAACTTACGTGCAAATGCCCCAGGAAAATTTGTGAATTCAGCTTCACCGCAGTTATGGGTTAATTGGTAATTAGTTTTTTATTATATGCAAATTATTATTACAACGTGATGATATTTTCTGGCTTTAAATAACCAGAAAGGGTTGATAAGCCGTAAAAATCAAGTCAATCAATCTTAAATGCATTGTGTGTGATTTTTTTTTCGTTTTATATAGCAACTGGAGTTTCATCACTCCCACAAACTTATATCTCTCATCGGCTACACCTTGATCGTCGTGAAATCATCTTTAGCTAAACCAGAGGGTCATCCTCTGTAACTCTGCTACAATGTTTCCACAATGATAAAATAATAAAGAAAAAATAATGCAAGTATCCTACAAATTAGCACCTTGCAAGAAAAAAGAATACTATATGCACCTACAGTGAGAAAAAAAAACACTTAGATTTTTAGAAGGGGACTAACGTCTTTGACCGAAATCTGAAATATATATATTTTTATTCTCCCCAAGTGGAGTAAATAAGTTCGCCTATCGTCTGTTTCACACGACTCTCCAGTCTTTTAAACAGATGTAGAAGTTTATCATTTGTTTTCTTTTGAGGATTATGTTCCCGGTTGCTGCTAAAGTCTACTTCAACTCTATACTTCGAACGTCTCCGCCTGAAGTCTGAAACTTTATTCACTAATTATTTTGTTTCTGTTTGCGATTGGGTGTCCGGCTCATTCTAAAGTCTGCTTCAATTCTATACTTCGAACGTTTACGTCTAAATTCCTAAACTTTATTCACTAATTATTCTGTCTTGCTTGCGATTCGATTTCTGGTTCCTTCGCCTACAGTCTTCCCATTCCCTTTCCCTTCCAGAAAATCTTGCGTCTTAGAGGCATTATCGCCTTGTTTAGGGAGAAATGATTAAAACCATACACACAATAAAAAAACAACTTTGACGTTACTTACATGCTCCGAGGAAGTCTGATATGATGGATAAGAGATGGGTTTATATCGCAGACGCTGTTAGGCACAATAGCAGATGAGCAACAACAGCAACAACAACAACAATAATAATAATAATAATAATAATAAGAAGATTCATCGTCTGTGTGCTGTATCCATTCAGAACGTGCGCGAACATGGCGCTCTACAACTTCCTAGCCCCTGTCTCTATTAGCCTTATTGATCTTTGTTTTGTGCCACTCCGACCCTGTTTTGCTATTTACATAAGAAATTACACTATGCTTCTCTCTATCACTGTTTCTTTCAATAATTTATATATTTTCTTCGTTTAAGTCAAAAATGCTTTTTCAGACTTTCTGAAATTTTAATCGAATAATTACTGTGCTAGTTATATTCAACTTAAAATATTTATCATTAAGCAAACGGCACTTTCATTTGAAAAAAAGGTTCTTGTGTTGATGAAAGGAGATGGCTCCATAATTTTGTAGGTTTTCTTCATTTTCTTTTATTTTCTCCCAGTAGGAGTATATATAGTCGCCTATCGCCCAGTTTACACGCCTCCCCGGTCTTTGGAACAGAATTAGAGGTTTATCATTTGTTTGCTGTTTAGGATTGGATTTCCAATTTCTTATAAATTCTATTTTTACTCTAAACTTCGAACGTCTCTGACTGAGCTCTGAAGTGTTATTCGCCAATTACATCTTGACGTTATCATTCCTGCATGACCCCAAGAACTTCACTTCTTGCCCTTTCTATATGATCATACAATACGACAGATTAAGCCTCTATGTTAGGTGGCTCTTCGCCCTTTTACTGATCATTATATATATATATATATATATATATATATATATATATATATATATATATATATATATATATATTATAAATAAACCTTCGGTGTCTTGATTTGGAATTACTGAAACTAATATCGAAGGGGAAAAAAGGTATAAAAAAAAAAGAAAGAATCAAGGTCATCTACGTTTAAAAAAATAATCGTCTAGCATGCAAGTCCAAAGCCCAAAGAAAAAAAAAAAAGACCCGATACGAGTACGTAAAAAAAACAAAACAAAATAAAGTGCTCCAGTTAACTAGTTAACTTATATATATATATATATATATATATATATATATATATATATATATATATATATATATATATATTATATATCACCTGTGTCTCCTTTGCTGGATTAATGGATAACTGCTCGGATTGAGGAACCAATCAAGTTTGAATTTGAATTACAGCCGGATCCATCCCATTCACGTGCTAATGCCCTTAGAAAAGGTACAATGAATCATCCACTTCTAAATAGCAGGACAGATTGGGTTTTAAATGCTTGGTTGTCAACCGTTTTAAGAGACGGAAACTGAATTCAAAATCAGCCTGGAGAGGGTTGGGTTCCCCAAGAAACACTAATTCTTCTGCGGCTGCAGTACATTGGTGCCCATACAACCCTGGTGGTTCACGGGATTCGTGAAATATATATATATATATATATATATATATATATATATATGTGTGTGTGTGTGTGTGTGTGCGTGTGTGTGTGTGAACGTAGATTTCTCTTGTCTTTAAATACTCTCATTGTATTTGTTCTGATGAATTTTCCTTAATGGTACCTAGACTTTAGGAATGTTAGAAGATTACTGGATTGGCAGTAAAGTATCATCTTTTTATAGTCAATAGGGCTAGATATAACCGTAAATTCTATGCTAATGGTTTCTTCTCTTACAGTTCTCGTTCGTGGAACTCTCTTACGGCTTCTTACTTCCCAACTTTGATCTTCAACAATTTAAATGGTATCTTCTGTTTTATCCAATTTAACAATTTTCGGTTATCTTCTGTTTTCTCCATAATAAATACTTTTCTTTTATTTTCTAACATTCAGTAATCCTTTATGCCTTAGTGGCTTTGTTACCTTGCTTGTCTTGAAATGATTAAAAATAAAATAAGGAAGAAAATGATATGATTTTATATACCAGAAAAATTTTAGGAAACTTACTAACAAAGTGAGAAATTTTTTTGACATCTGACTTATTTATTTGTTCAGAACTTCATCGAACTAAAGTGACATTTACGTTTATGTAACTGTACATGGGGAGGCTGAGAAGGAACGCTGTAATATTAAAATTTTTAATTGTTTTTTTTTTATATTTGGGTATACAGTCTAGCCAATTTCACTTAATTTCCTTTTCTTTTTACTTATATTTTTATCACTTTTTTCATTACGCATCCCACCTTGCGATAATCGAAGACCAGTTAAGAAATGGAAAATGTTGTTAGAATCTTAAAGCAAATTTACTGTGAATGATCTAATGATTGAAACACTTTATATATACACTTTTGTTTTAGTAAATCGTGCTCACTGTTAATTGAATTATCATTTTTTTTTAAATTGAAATTAGAGCCAGACTCGTGTGTTGTCATGTAAAAGATCCCTTGCATGATTTTTTTAGAATATAATCAAACATTTTTGTTACTCATATGTTCTTATTTATTTTCTTAACTTTGAATAAAATGGCTGCCAAAAATGGCAAGTTTAATATACAAAAAATAACATAAGATAATTATTTTTTTCAATAACGTCTATTTACTGATATTTGCCAGGTTTAAATTGGATAAGAAAAAGATAAATAAGGAACTTGAAATTTCAATGTCAAAAGAATATTTTTATTAAAAATGGTATCAACTTTTTCCTATTCTTCTTCGTCTCATGTTCCTTCAGGTCACTGGGGATCATGGCTCTCCACAATTTTCTATTCATTCAAGCTCTTAGTAAATTTGATATTATTCTTATATCTCCTAAACTCTTTTCTGTCATCCATTTGCATAAGCTAACTAGTTAGGTAATGCGCTTTTTTTCTCAGTCCCGTTTGTCTTCAATATGTCATGTGCGCATTAAAATGTCCAAACATTCTTTCCTCGTTATGTGCCATACAAATTTCAACTCTCTTTGTGATGCTAAGTATAAGTGTCATTTTTGTTTCGATTTTCTTTAAGGCGTTATCATTGCCCATCTGTTCAGTCCATAGTATTCTTAGCATCCTTCTGTAGACTCACATTTCGTTTACCTCAAGTCCGTGAGACTGTCCAGTATTCACTAACATATTAAGTAAACATTCAGTACGCTTTTCTTTGTTTCTTATGAATGTTTGCTGTTTCTTAATACTTTACTTAGCTTTTGGAAGGCGACTTTCCTTGTCCCAATGCTTCTTCAGATATCAGTGTCGCACTTGTCTTCCTCAGTTTAAAAGCTTTCTGGAATTTTTAAATTGTTGTAATTGTTTTATTTTGACATCTCCAATTCGTAATTTAGTTGGTCTCTTCCTTTCGCTGACAAACATGCATCCTGTCTTCTTGCAATTTAGTCCTTTCTTAAGTAAGTATTATGTAAATGCTATGTTTTTAATTAAACGGTATTAAATTTCATTTACCGGCCTAAATTTTCAAGAAACGTCGTAGAAAATATGCGTTCTCCGACAGGAATAGAACCTGTATTCCTTATACGAAAACCGTCATTAAGCCTGACTTGCTGTACCATTCAGCTACTGAAAACCGTATCGTTAGCAAAGTCTAAATTACTGTTTAGAAACACACAATCTTCGACAATTTTTATCGATCGATCATATCTACTCACGAAACCTATGTTAACTTAAACATGACAATATATATAAATGGTTTAAGTCCCACAATTATTTAATATATTTTCTGTTTGTACGTTACTTTTATAGATACAATGATCAAATGACGGTTTCCGTATAAGAATACAGGTTCGATTCCTGTCGGAAAACACATATTTTCTACGAAAATTATCGAAAATTCAGAGTAAATTAAAAACAGAGCATTTACTTAAATTGTTTTGTCTACTTCTTTATAATAGGATCTCCTAATTACGAACATTAAGTTTCTTTAAAGGAAGTTTTTTAGTATTAAAGGAAGAAAGAATTTTCCATGTTAATGTATATTCATTTTATTACAAGTAGTTCGACATTAGCAAAATGTTGTCATCAGGGTCTTTTTTTTTTTTTTTTTTTTTTCTGAGACGAAGACTTTTTGTGTTTATCATTTTTCTAAGACAAAATTATGGTGTTTTTCTGTAGGAATTCTTGTAGGTCGTTTTCTTCATGTGCTTTCAACACTGTGTTATCTGAATATCTTAAGTTATTGTGGTTGCCAATAATGAATCCTCGTAGGACTACTATTTCTCTCAGAATCACCTCCCAGTAAATGCACATGGATGGACGCATGGATGGAGTAATGAATAGAGGCTCGGATTGAGGAATCGGAGAGCCGAGTTCGAATTCCAGTCGAATCAATTAGATTCACTTACGTGCTAATAACCTAGGGAAAGGTATGAATCCTCTTCTCCTCCCCCAGCTATGGGAAAATAGCAGGACAGACTGTGTTCTATAGCCTTGGATGGTAAATATTCATACGCAGAAAAAACAGCAACCTACTGTGGGAAAATATCTGCATCATCAGTCATGTATCGAAAGATACATGATCACCTAAGCTTGTATCACGCATGGCACATAACTGACTGAAATGCACATGACTGCTAAAATCATGAAGCAAAGTGAGAGAAATTGAGACATAGCTAGAGAAAAAAATGTTTCTAGTGTCCACTATTTTTCTATTTCTATCAAAATATCCTTTAAAAGTGACATGAATAAATAAAGAACAAAAAGAAATGGATTTCGATATAAAGACCCCCTTTTTATGTTTGCCATGATCAAATTTTAAAAAAGACCCCCACCCGCAAAAAAAAGAAATATTAAAAAAAGAAACAAGAGAATGAAACAATTTAAAATTTCATGTATTCAAATTTTTTTTTTTTCAATTTTTAATTTCTCTCGTTCATTCTGCAGGCATTCCTGCCAGTCAAATTCTTGAATTATTTGGTGAGAAATTCTTCGACTTTTGCCAAGAATCCGGTTACGACAAAATCCTGCAAGTGCTTGGAGGAACAACCAAGGATTTCCTCCAAAACCTTGATGCCCTCCACGACCATCTGGCCACCATTTACCCAGGTATGCGAGCGCCATCTTTCCGATGTTCTGAGAGAGAAGAAGATGGCGCGACTATTCTTCACTATTATTCCGATCGTCCTGGGCTGGAATATATCGTCATTGGCATTGTAAAAGCGGTGGCACGCCAAGTACACAATTCAGAGGTAAACGCAATTGGTCATTCCTTCTGTTTTATTACCCGGAGAGAAGTCAAAACAAGAGTTTAGAAAAGTGGATAAATCTGTAATTATCTGTGGATGATGTCATCAAACTCGGAGTATTTTCTTTTTCAAATATAGATATTTAAATACTGCAAGATTATAATTAATTTTGACATTTACATTATTTGGACTATTGTACAAATCTTTGTTGCCATATGTATCACAACGTTTCGGCCGTTGTACGCTCCAGCCCTCTTCAGGTGGTTGGAATGTCGAACATAGCGCTTTATTTCGCTCGCTTGGGTAGACTGTTCTAGTACCACGTGACATGTCTAATGGATGTCACTTATCAGTTATCTCCTGTTAATTCCCCTCACCAAGTACTCCACCGCCTTAAAAAGGTATAGATCTCACTCTCTTTGTGTCCTGTCACTGGATCTAGCTACCGCCTTGATCCACTGTGCCATGTGTCCTTGAGGACATGGCACGTGGAACTAGAACAGTCTACCCCAACGAGCGAAATAAAGGAGGATATACTGTAAAACAGAAAACACCAAGTGAAAGAGATGCGTTTTCGAATAACCAAGACGTTAATATGCTATAAGGATTTTGAAATGTAAATGTTACAGAAAGCTAATTTAGAATACGAAATACAATCTTTTTGTCAGTGTACAAAGGATATCAGATTACCAATAGAAAATTTCTGGAACAATAATAATTTGGAACTTTTAAAAAAAGAAATGGATTTTGACACTACAGGATTGAAGTTAAAATTAAGGATTTTCAATCTAGAATTTATTTTTAAACAAGAATCTCTGTAGTTTACAAAAAATGGCAGAATAATTAATAGCAAGGTGATAAACAATAGCATCTTGTTGTGAACCGGAGCTTACAACGGCCAAAAAGTTGTGATAAATATGGCAACAAAGATGAGGACAATATTTCGAATAATGTAAATAGTGTACATAATACCTCATCTCAGAAATATAGATAGATACTGAAAGAATTTTTTGTTTTTGTTTCCAGTCCAAAACACAAATTAAAAAAAAAAAACTTTTTGGTTTATTAATATTTTTATCATCTGCAATTTTAGGTTTCTTTGAATAGTAGAGATAACATTTTGCTTGCAGTCATTTTTAGTTCTTTCAGGAAGCCATAATAACTAACCATGTATATTTTTATTACGCTTCACCTATTGTAATCGTTGCTGTGATTACCATTCTTATCACCGTTACACATGAATATCTTACGGATTTTAATATCTTTTGAAGATTTTTCTCCCTATTTTCATTCTGTCATCACAGTTTACTCACAGAGTAACATTTCAGAGATTAATTTAATCGTCTATGCTGAAAAAAGGTTCTACAGAGATTTTATAGCTATTGAAAAAAATAAGAACATTTTCTTTGTCTCAGTTTAAAGTGATTTAATCCTGACATAAACGACAAACAAACATTTTTTAAATATAGTTCAATTGCATTTTTGAGATGAGGTATTGTAATTATTTACATTATTTACGTTTTTAGGACTGTTGCCATCATCTTTATCACCATATTCACAACGTGGCCCAGTGGAAAAAAAACAAAAACAAAAAAAAACGTTGGTTTGATCCGGTGAATTGACCCAAAGAGATGTGAGTTCAATATGTGGCTACTGTAGTGGCGAACAAAAACTGGACGAGTTAAGTTAAAGGGAGATGACTGAGAAGACCAGAACTAGACTATATAAAGTGTTCAGTTCGAAATTCTAATCACTTGAAGAAGGCTGGAGCATAAAAAGGCCGAAAAGTTGTGAATATTGCAATACAGATGAGGTCAACTGTTCGAACAACGTAGACAATTTAAATAGTTCAAATGTACTTTGAATAATTAATCTAAGCTTAAACAAGACATTTACAGAAACTTTACAGTCTATAAAAATAAAAACATTTAATTTTGATCACTTTAAATGAATTAATCTTGTCATTAATGACGGACAGAAACGGAAACCAGATTTAGATATAGTTCAACTGTATTTCTGAAAAGAGGTATTGTAATTGTTTACATTATTTTTATTGTTCGGATTATTGTCGTTAGATTTCTTTCAATATTCACGACAAGGGCACATAACCCAGTGGATAAAAGCGTTGGTTGGGTCCAGTGACTTGACCTAAATAGTTGTAAGTTCAAAACCTGGCTATTACAGTGGTGAACAAAAACTGGGAGGGTTAAATACAAGGCGATAACTGAGCTGCCCAGGAGTAGAACAATCTACCTCGATAGACGAAATAAAGAGTTTAGTTCGACATTCCAATCAAGTGAAGAAGGCCGGAGCGTACAACGGCCGAAAAGTCGTGATTATTGCAATACGGATTAGGGCGACAGTCCGAACATCGTAAACAATTTAAATAGTTCAACACTAATTTGAAAAAATTACCTGAGCTTAGACAACATTTTTTACAGACATTTAACAGCCCATAAAAATAAAAAAAAGCATTTACTTTTGCTCATTTTAAATGATTTAACGTTGTCCTAAATGACGGACAGGTGCATAAGAATTTTGAGATAGAGTCAACTTTACTTTGAATTATTACTCTATACAGCTAAGCTTAAATAACATTTTTACAGTTATTTTACACATTGTAAAAAAAAAATGTGGACATTTCCATTGGCTCAGTTTACGTGATATACTCCTGTTGTTAATGTTGTAATTATTTTGAAAGACTTTTTTTTTATATCCATGATAAATTCATAATCATTCTTCAAACTTACAAAAGCTTGTTTAATTGGATTGTGGAAATAAAAGGAGAACTTGAAATATTTTTTTCTCTAATATTCAAATAGGAGAAAGCCTTAAAAAATGAATACATCTAACCATTTACAATAAATCTGATCCATTCGATCAAGTGAAACTGGAAACTGATGCATTAAACGACTATCAATTTAATGTTAACTGGGACAATGGATGGCTTGTTAATTTTAGAGCATCCAATAGTAAACTGCTTTCTATTAATCATTTGCGAGACAGTTTCTGCCTTCCATCAGCTTGGTGGATGCTAGCCTCCAGGAAAGTAATTTGTTGCGCCTACTCGGACTATTATTCTTGGCTGATTTAAAGTAGAAATACTATATTGAATCTATTGCTAGGCCAGCTGCTATTACATTTGATTCACTGTCTCGTGCTAGACAATATTTTTTCTCCAGAATCGATCTTACATATCTATAAGTCTAACATTCGCCCATGCTTAGCATATTGCTGCAATTGGTCTAGATGTAACCGTAAGTTCTATGCTAAGTGTTTCTTTTCTCGCATTTCTCGCTTGTGGAACCCCCTTCCGGCTCCATGCTTTCCAGTCAACTTCAATCTTCAAATATTTGAATGCAATGTCAATTGCTATCTACAGTCATCCTGGTTACACACTATTTCTTCTCACTCACTAATAAAGTTTATGTTTTCTAATTCTTCCACGTTCAGTAATTCCTTGTGTCTTAGTGGCTTTATTGCCTTGCTTAGAGTGAACCCGATTAAAAAAAATCCTGGGAGTTTACCAAGGATGAAGACTGGCCGCTTATATTCATGACAGATAGACAAGTATTTCATCCATATGGCAAATATGAGATATTGTTTGCAAAAAAGTTTTACATGATTGAATTCTGTTATTTTATATATATATATATATATATATATATATATATATATATATATAACAGTAAGTATTATACCAGTGTCTAATAATGTTTCAAGGATTCATTTAATACTAAAATAGTGAACTCCACGATGTTGAAGAAGTAATTCAAGTTTATTTTCATTTTACACCTTGGAATAAAGGAAAATCTTTTTTTTTTCCTTTCCAAGGTCGATATGGAGATAATCAAAACAAAAGGGGACCTTTGCGATCACGTTCAATTTGCCATCATTGAACGTCAAGACCAGAAAGAAAATGTCAAGGTTGAATTGGATGCTAATGAAAACACTCTATCGAATGAACCGAAAATAAGTCCGGCCACTTTTTGTAGGTAAGTAATTATCTTTTTTTAATAGTGAGCATGAAATAGTTTGATGGTGTGTAGGTATCTAGATATAGAGAAAGAATAGGAATTCAAAGGTAATAAAAAAAGGAATCTGTAGAGAGCCATGACCAACTACCTCCTGAAGGGGTATGGCATCGTAAAATAAATTAGTCCATTAAAGTTGATTTCTATGGAAGTTAACAAGTTGAATGTTTGTGTCTATTGAAAGTGTTGAAACTTGACTAATGCATGGAATAATAATGCAACACAAAATGTACTTAGAATAAAATGTATTGAAACAAGAAAGTGTACCCAATATTTACATATAGTCTTTTGTATATTCCTGGTAAGACCGCTCCTGGAGAATGTGTTGACTGAGTCGCAGTCGGGCAGAGTCTCTGGTTGAATCTCTTGATTCCTCCCTCGCTTCCCGGTACCAACCATATTTATATGGTCGGTACTCCACTATGCAAATTAGGTGGATCCTACCACAACAGTAAGTAAAAGCCCAAACATTATGTAAACAAATGTCATACCAAAACTTGAGTTTTAGACATGGAGGGTTTATATTCTTTTTGTAGTGACTGTAATGGAGAAAAAAATCTGAATGTCTCTTCTGTATGACCGTTTTCTTTTTTGGACCAGTAGTTTGGACAGGTAAGTACAAGTATCATATTCATGGCCGAGCTCAAGTCAGCCGTGATCAAATCTGGAACTACCAAAAGAAAGTCTGTACTTACTTTATCGTTGGAATATTTAAATGCGTTTATGAGATATTCATTTTTTGTCATGAACTGAGGGTAAATAATTACAGGGCGAAGACGTTTTTTTAATATAATCCCAATTTCGAAATCATCCATTGTCTCTGCCTCGCCCTGTACAACTATCGTAACTGGTCCCGCTGAAGTCAGCCTGGCGCAGTGTTGGAACAACCAAAAAGAAAGCTTCACCTATTTCATAGGCTGGATTCTATAGTTTCGGGTGGTAACCAGTGTAGGAGAAAGACTGCTCGGAATTCAAAACCTGGAGAGGGTTGTTTGGGACCTAGTGGCATGTTATACACCAGTTCTCAGTATTCAGCTCTTCAAAAAGCTTGAATCTGCAAAAGCCGTCACCAGTATTATCAAATGATCTGTGCTGGTAGTCTGGCTGTCGGTTTCTAGGAACTGAACTGAGTTACGTGACACTCACACGTGGAAATCGATGGGAGAAATATATATATATATATATATATATATATATATATATATATATATATATATATATATATATATATATATATATATATATATGTATGTATGTATGTATGTATATATACAAACATGAGCATACACACACTAGACTCTCCTGTCGATTTCGATGTATATATATATATATATATATATATATATATATATTCGAACAAATTTATATAATTTATCATCTGAAAAGAAAAAAAAATTATTAGATCTCATGAGAAATTATTAGATACCATGAGAAATTGTATAAAAATCTAAACCAAATGACGTTGTCAGTCGTATTCAATGAAATGTGCATGAAAGAAGGAGTTGTTTTGACCCTCATACGTTGAAATGGGAGAGTACAGTATATATATATATATATATATATATATATATATATATATATATATACGCACACACAAACACATTAGACTCTGTTGGCGATTTCGATGTATATACGTATGCGGACAGATTTATATAATTTATCATCTGAAAAGAAAATATATTAGATACCTTGAGAAATTGTATAAAAAATCTAAATCAAAGCAGGTTGCCTGTCGTATTCAATGAAATGTGTATAAAAGAAGAAATTCCTGCCTAAATACATAAATATATATATATATATATATATATATATATATATATATATATATATATATATATATATATATATATATATATATATATAATACAGTAAGTGTATAATAATAATGTTTCAAAAGGATTCATTTAATACTAAAATTCATTAAATCATTTTAATATATTTATTTTTATAATTTTTATTATAATACATTTATTATAATAATTATTTTTTAATAAATAATAATAATAATAATAATAATAATAATAATAATAATAATAATAATAATAATAATAATAATAATATATGTTTTGCAACTAAATGGAAGTGCTTGAATGATGTAGGCAAAAATCTGAACAATTTAGCAACTGATATGTTGTTATTGATGTGTTTGTATCATCAACACAATACGTTTTATGCACACGTTTTGTTTTTCCTTACTCTATACCTACCTTGGCATTTCCCTTTAATCAATGAATTATTTCCTTTCATCATACTGGTTAAGTTACAGAGATGATATTTTCATATAGACTAAATTATTGACAAAATAAAAGTTTTGAGGAAGAATTCGTCACATAAGAGCAATTTTATCATTCCAAAACGACCACATTTGCAAAAAAATATTCGTACATTAAAAAAATAAATTCAATTAATAGCTGAGAGCTTATGTGTTGTTTTCAGCAGATTCACTTGTATTTAGCGTCAAATGTTTTGAATACCGGAAGAGGAAATAAGATTTTGTAGATCCATTCACGAAAGGGCAAACGTGTCTCGTTTTGTTTCCAGATCATTTCCTTTCCATGTGTTGTTTGATCGAGAGCTTGTCATCTGCCAAGCGGGGACGTCCATTAACCGAGTCATTCCTGAAATTATGGAGAAAAAAGTCAAAATAAGCGACGTCTTCGAAATGATTCGCCCCCACATGGAACTGGACTTTCACAACATCTTGGCCCATATCAACACCGTTTATGTTCTGCGGTCACGTAAGATTCTCAACAATGGAGCTTTTGTGACTGAAAATGATAACTGCTCTATGTATCAACATGATACCTCCAGACTACGGCTTAAAGGTACGTAAACTCTACTCACTTTCACACCGCCGTCATGTACCTTACCTATGCCTTTTCTAAAAATAGGCTTACAGCCGCATCACATTGAAACACCAGTCTCCTTGCAATCACAAAAGTTAAGCAATGTTGAACCTGGTCAGCACTAGATGAGTTACCGTTTGGGAATACCATGCGCTATAAGCTTGGATATGCGGTTGGTGTAATAGATAATGGCTCGGGATTATTAATTGGTGAGCTGAGTTCTAGTTGCAGATGGGTTCATTATATACCCTCAAGTGTATATACCCTTGGGAAAGATATGAATAAATCTCTTCTAATCCCCACCCCCCAGCCATTAGTAAGACTTGTATCACATAAAACCATTATTATCTAAAAAAGACATTATTATTATCTAAAATATTTTCTGGCTTTAAATAACCTACAATGGGTTGATAAGCCGTAGAAAATGAATCAATCTATCAAACTTGTGCTGTTCCTTTTGCTGACGATTATACGTTCTTTCTTTTTATATATCGGGTTAACTCGGACACTCATGAGTCAATCACGCCAACCAACACAGTCCTGCATTTATGTCGAGAGGTCGTTAGGGCAGCATGATAAGCCTGTCTTGCGCCATGCTACATAGCCAAAGCAGGAGATAACACGCAAGTTCTGGCTTTGTTCGCCATCAGTGTCCTACAAAGCTCATTCTGCATTTAGACAGGCTTGTAGTAATATCAAGAATGAGTCCATAGAGCTGTGATTTAGTTGGATGTTTTCTCCTAGAGATATTAAGTATATCTCTCAGCACCCGAATGTAGGTACCATCAAGCTTAGATTCAAGGGTTTTTTAAATATTAAAACCGCCTCTGCAGTGGCACAAAAGAATCAGATCCGTTTTTCAGATTACATCCATTTTATTCAAGGCAGTAAAGACCTCAGCTATGCGAGTTTTCACTTCTTTTTCAGTAGGATTTATTTCGCTTCCGTGGTATGTAAAAGATTCGAAAGATTATTTTGACTGACCTGAGACATTTTGTATTGGAACCTCGCTAAATAGAATTTAAGTAACTGAATAAAGTTTAAAAAGGGATATATTTGTTAGTTCTAAGAGGGGTAAAAAAAGGTTAAATGTGGAATCTACCGTAATTCCCCATGGTTAATTCGCCTTCATCCATAATACGCACCATTACAATCGTGCTTAAAATGTGGGAAAATTACTTCTACTCATGCATAATACGCATCTCCTGTTTGATAATCAAACCCAATAAATTGTACATCTCCAAATTCATTACAGCCAGCGTTTCCTACTCTTAGAAAAAATGGTTTTAAAAATAGAAAAAATATTATTCTAATTTAGTTTTATGATAATTCTTATTTTGCATAAATATCGTTAAGTACATATGATATATTTGACATCCTTATTTGCAATTGTCGATTGTTAGTATCAAATTGTCTTATGTTTCTGGTGAGTTGTCATTTCGCAACTGAAATTGACCTATGAAACGACAATTTTTTAAAGATTTTTGTTGCTGTGTATAATACGCACCCCTCCGTTTGCTTTTTTTTTAAAATGCGTATTATACACGGGGAATTACGGTTATTCCAATCCCAATGGAAATGGTTGCAAAATACTTACCCCCTCCCTAATTTATAGGCAGAAGCACACAAATTTATAGTTTACTTCTCGGTGACTCCTGACTCTTTCCCAGCCTGTCCTGCCTTGAAGTCAGAACGATGCGTTCATCTAAATTTGCTCTTGTGTGTGAACCCCAATTCTTAGTTTGTGAAATTTTTGCCATATTACTGCTGATTTGCCTTATTACTACTAATTTGCCTTATTACTACTAATTTGCCTTGCATATATTATTTGCTGGCTTTATATTACATTTGCTCTGTTCTTTTCTTTTTATTGTTTCTCACAGCGCTGATATATATTCATGCAAAACCATGGTCACTCACTTTACAAAATAAATAACAAAAAAAACCAAAGAAACTGATGATAATGTCCTGTTTCTGTAAGTGATGCATTACTTTCTCCCTTGTGTCATTTGCAGGCCAAATGATTTACGTTCCTGAGAGCGATTGTGTCATGTTCCTCTGCTCTCCCAGTGTGATGAACCTAGACGATCTGAACAGACGAGGGCTCTACCTGAGTGACATCCCTTTACACGATGCCACAAGGGATTTAGTGCTTATGTCCGAACGTTTTGAGGCCGAGTATAAACTGACTCAGAAGCTGGAAGTTTTAACAGACAAACTGCAACAGACTTATCGGGAACTGGAAGATGAGAAACGAAAAACTGATCGGTTGGTATCTCAAATTCGCGAAAAATTACAAAATGACTATAAAGTATCTCACATATATATATATATATATATATATATATATATATATATATATATATATATGTGTGTGTGTGTGTGTGTGTGTGTGTCAATATTAATGCCTTAACTACTTATCGAAATTATTTGCACATTACACTAATCAACAGACTCCTGATGAAGGCCGAAATTCACAGTGCCCGAAACGTTGTAATAAGAAGAAGATGAGGAGGGTAGTCCATGTGTAAATAATTTTAAAAAATGATGTTTTTCATTCCAGAAAATCAGACAAAATTTACTCTCATGATTATTCATT
>CAHIKZ030004230.1:1370000-1420000 GCA_903632075.3 Acanthosepion pharaonis
TCAGATCAAGCCGTAAATAAAGTATTGTAACCATATTTGGACAGGAGCTGCCCAGGCTTCACTTTCTAGTCTTGATAGAGTTCAAAAGCGCCTCCGGATCTTTGTTGGAGAAGAATTATTTTCCACACTCCAACCTCTTTCTAACAAGCTGGATGTCGCGAGTTCCTCACTTCTCTGTCGCTGCTACCATAGAGAGTGCGCGGACGAACTATATTCCTTTGTTCCGCCAGGTTTACCCTTCACGGCAAGGACCCACCATGACACCTACATAGTAGAAAACCACCCACACTTCTTCCATATTATATGGGCGAGAATTAGGTTCCGCTCAAACAGCTTCTCGCAAACCACTGCCCTATGAAACAGACTCCCTAGAGGGTATTTCCCCGATGACTAAAATCTTAACCTTTTGAAGTCTAGAGTCAATCTTCCCCTCTTATCCATATAAAATATATCTTATCGTAAACCAGGCCGTGTACAGGGTGAACCTTACTATAGGATAAAAGAAACCGGTTTAAATAAATCATTTTTTAATGTATGTTATTTCTCCTATGGACGTGCACTTGGTATATCAGTTATTAGTGCAAAAACAGAGTTAAACATAATGATTTCAATTTCTAGTCGAGGTCACTGCATTCACTTTTATCCAAATACGCTATGAATCTATTCCTTCTTTCCCAGTATATGAATCGATTCCTTCTGTATGAGGAGATACTGGTCTCGCTGGTCTTATTGTGCAATTCAATGATTCCCTTACAATGTTTGGATGACAAACATGGACAAACGTGCTGGCAAAGAACTTTTTTTTCCCTATTACAGCGTATTTTTTAACCCGTTTCACTCTTCGGCAATGTTCATTTTATTTAAAAAGTGATGAGTAGAATTGTAATTGTAATTAAACCTGAACATATTAAAACTAATTTTTATATATTTTTTGTTGTGGATTCCGAGATGAATTCGGTCTCCAAGGAATGACAAACGCAATAATTAAATATAAGAAATAAAATGTATTTACACAATCATACAAAGAGTAATACTGTTAGTAAATCCAGAAACACGGTTAGTAGCAAATACAGATAGATATATACAGTCTCGAAGTAGGACTTCCTTAGAGTCTACGTATTTGTAACTGACTTCTACAAGAGGTCACCTCACTCTATCTCTGTTCGTATATTCTCTCTCTCTCTCTCCGTATATCCTCTCTCTATCCGACTACCTTCACTGACTCTCTACTCTGGGTATTTAACGGCAGCAGTCCAGGTACACTTGGTAGAGTCCACTTATATGAAAAGGGGAGGACCCCATAACATTTTTGTTTTGTTTTTGAAAATTAACAACAAAAATAATAAAGACGATTTATTTATTAGTTTGTTTATTTAAACTATTAATTAATTATATTATTTATTGGAACGATTGGCTAAACGTTGGCTAATTGCCAATGGATTCAAACTTTATAAAATGAAATATAATGAGGATTTCCTTGGTGCTGGTTCACATATTTTACTAAATGTTTATAAATTTAAGTTTTTCTATTTATTTCTTTATATATTTGCAAACGATAAACATTGCAATACAGTTCAAATTCTATTAGTTTTTAGAAAATTGTAAAGATAAAATAATTCTTGAAAATAAACAATATAATAAATAAATAGTGTATAATGTTTTTTTCATTTCTCAAGAACAAAATTGTATAAATTCCAATTTATCATAGATTTAGACTAGCAGCATGGTCCGGCGTTGCCCGTGCTTTATTCAAAAAATCGTACGACTCATACAGCAATCTCTATCACTTGACTTAAAATATTTTTGCCCTTTCTTGCCTTCAAAGGAGTGCTCCTTTGCTGTGCTGATGTTGCTACATGCCTTACTTCTTGCTTATCTCACACTGAGAATTTTTTCTAAGTTTTATACTAAACATTAAATCTGTTATGAAAGAAAGAACTAAACAAAATGAACACAAAACGATCAGCTTTAAAAAAGGAGTCGTAACTGGAAAAACCGAATGAAAAAAGAATGTTAACAACAAATTCTTTCCCACACCCAACCCAGTTCTGCGGAATCAGAATAAACGTTGAGTTTAAGCAAGCGAATGAGCCAATTGGAGTAAAGTGCCATGCAGATTTAAATTTTTCCCACTTGTGACGAATGCAGCTATCGATTTTTTTTTTGCATGCTAGCATGCTAGTTAACATTCGTGTCAGTCAGTTGTTGGCTCTCACGCTGGCCAATAGAATCTTTCTGCTTATTCGTGGCAGCCAGCTATAGGCTCTCCCTCTGGCCAGTACAAAATGGCCGCAAACTACATGAAAACTGCCGTAGAAGCATGAAAAAATCGATTATTTCCACTATCGATGGAAGTTGGGAAATGCAAAGTCGGTCTTGGCCTTCCGGCTAACTTGGATCATGTGCATGTAAATTTTGGTACAAATCCGTCGAAAATTGCGGCCGTGCACTCATACACACACACACACACACACACACACACACACACACACACACACACACACACTGCCTTTTATAGATAGAGATTTATTCCAATTATCTCTTTTTAAAACAATAAACATTGCCGAAGAATGAAGTTAGGTAATAATGTAATTGGAAAAATCGTCTTACATATTGGGGACACATTTGACCATGTCTACCATTTGCACATTGTCCGGTATTACCATTGTATGGCTGTGTATATTAATTGAAATATTGAAACATATACATCATTGGGAGATCTTCCTAAACATAGACACCGAAGCCATGAATGCGCACGATAGAATCCTTTCGATAAATTAGATGATAGCCCGGAACAGACAATTTGGTGGTAGGGACTGAAAAGTTTAAGTTATCTGGATAGTATTGGATTTTACAATACACAAATTGGTATGGATACTACAAACGTTGGAGAAAGACAATGCTTTACTCATGATGTTCGTAGACAATAAAATTTGAATTAAATCTTACAAGTTTTTGGCTGTGTAGTATTAATTGAATTATTTGAGTAACATCTGGATATAACGTTTTCATAGCCAATCGCGTAAAGCATCTCTCACAGAAATACTGGCTTACAAGAAAAAATAAACTGTAGTTCAAATCTCACAGACCGTTTGCTCATTTATATATATATATATATATATATATATATATATATATATATATATATATGTAGCTTTTATAATGATTGCTCAATAATAAAAAAAATGTCGCAAAGAGCAATATAAAATGGTAGAAAGCTGGTTTGCTGTATTGTTTCAGAAAATCTTTCTCGTCAGAATCCATCTTTCACATTTACAAATCTACCATTCGTCTGTGCATTGAATACCGCGGCCATATCTGGTCTGGTGTTTCTGCTGTACATCTCGAGATTCTCGACAAAATCTAAAGAATGATCTGTGATGTAATAGATCCTGACGAAACATCTCGACTTCAGTCACTTTCTCACTAACGTGACTTGGTTTCCCTATGTCTTTTCTACAAATATTTTCATGGCAGCTGCTCTGACGAGATTCTTTTCTCCCCTGGTTTCCCGACTACACGAATTTAAGTGTGATACAAGATTGGCATCAAGGTTACACCATTTTACTTTTGAAATAGCTAAATGCAACCGCCACTTCTACTCCAACATTTTATTTTCTCGCACTTCTCCCCAGTGGCACTCGCATTCGTTTACTTGCACCCCTACCATAATCTTCAAAAATGTAAATGTAACGTTAATCGCCTTCTTCTATCTGTATGAATCGCGTTAATTTTTTTGTCTGAGTACTAATGACATTATTACATTGCTTGGGGTAAAATGATAAAAAGTTAAAAATGAACACTGATCGACAAGGTTTCAATTAAGTGAGAATAGGCTATTACATTCTGTTACTTCGAGTATATGGTTGTGTAGTAGTGATTGGATTAGTAAAAAATATAGATGCATGTCCTAACTGAAGGGCATCAGAGAATGTCTTCATAGCAGAATTGGTCAAGGAACTCTCAAAGTAAAAGAAATCAACGGCGAAAACCGATTCCTCTTTTGATCGCACCGTTTCTGTTTCTTTATCTGTTATTCATGTAGTTCTTTAATTGTTAGACAAGAAATAATGGTGCTGTAAAAATCAATGAAAAAAAGCCGGTAAAATGAGCAATGATCAACAATGTATCAAGTAAGATATCTGCCGACTAATACATCAGATACTATTAGTCTATGGCTGTAAGGAAAGGAATTGAATGAATAAGAAATATACAAATAAAGTATATTTTAGTGATATTTGAAAATAAAGACTTCACAGCAAAATTGGCAAAAGGCTGCGTCATAATAAGTCAAGCTCCTGCCAATAAGAAAAGCCACTTCAAATCTTGACATATGGTCGGTCTGCTTATTGAAAGATGTGCGGGTTGTGTTTACGTTCTGAGTGTTTAATTGCTAGCGAGAAATCAGTAAGTTTCACAGCGAAACTAGTAAAGACCCTGTTAAGCTACTGACGATAAGGTAAAAACAAATCAAGGAATAAGAAAGATGTGTCGGTTGTGTTTAAATTCTGGGAAGAGTTTAATTAAAAGCTGTATTGAACAAGAAATCAGCATGCTAAGTTCGAATGCTAGTTGAGTTTTGATGTACTGATATTTGCACAAAAAAACATTGGAATTGATATGAATCTTTATCTTCTCTCCACCTCATCACCTATGGATTAAATAGTGGTCTTTCAGTTTTGTTTAGCGAGTAGAATTCACAAACCATGTGTAGCCCTGACAAAGCCCATATTGTCCAGCTAGTGAAATGGCAAATTGAATAAAAGGGTTGGTTGAATCCAGTGACTTGATCCAAAGAGTTGTGTGTTCAATACCTGGCTACAGCTGAGGCATACAAAAAAACACTTGAGTTAAAGGGAGGTAACTGATACTGAAAGATCCGAAAGAGGCATGGCACGTGGAACTAGAAAAATCTACCTCGGTGGACGATAATAAATGCTTCAGTTCGAAAATCCCAATCCCCCGAAGAAGGTCGGCCTAAAGTTCGTGAATATGGCAAGAAAGCTGAGGAGAACAGTTCGAACAATGTAAATAGTCTAGAAAATAGAACATCTTAGACTTTAAGAAAATACACTTTCTTATTATGATTTTGCGTTTCTCATTGCAGATAACAATTGGCATTCACACGGGTGAGGTTGTGACAGGTGTCATAGGTAAAAAGATGCCTCGTTATTGTCTGTTTGGCAACACTGTCAACCTAGCCAGTCGGACAGAGACGACAGGGGTGAAAGGAAAAATTAATGTTTCCGAATATACATACAGGTAAATTTATCCAACATCCTCTCTTTCTTTAGTTGAGCTAAGTGTGAAGGTTTCTTTCTGAATTAAAAAAAAATCGTTTTGGTTGGATTAGTGAATTATTTGTTTCTCTACAGAAATCAAAACAGTCATGTGTATAAACTACAGTTCAAAAGTTTGAAGCCATCCTCAGAATTGGTATGGGATAAAGTTGAATGAAGAGTGAAAAAAAATGAAAAAGATCTCTTAGTGTAATTGAAAAAGAAATGGAACCAAGTATCCAAATTATACTTTGTGAAACATTTGCAACGAATGTCAAGGATTTGTGCTGCAGTAATCAAGGCTAAAGGAGGATATTTTGAAGAGAGTAAAATTCAAAATGCCTTTTTTTTTCTTTTTGTCATTTCTAATAAAAAACATGTCTGACTTTTTTAAACATATATAATAATTTTTCTCTTATCTAAAGTACAAAACAACTATTTTGGGGCCAATTTAAAAAATACGAGGGAGAGCTCAGACTTTTTAAACTGTAGTATATATATATATATATATATATATATATATATATATATAATCGATAAAAGATAGACGTTGTGGAGAATCATGATTGCTTACATTCTGAAGGAACATGGCACATAAAAGAATACGATGCCATTAGTGTCATTTATATAGGAAACGAATAACTTAGTTTGGGACCAAAGCCGTATTATTCAATGAACTTGTCCATTACATGTGGCATATCTTCATTCAAACATGTTTCATTGATTAATATAAGCATATTTTGTCCATTTATTGTAATACTGATTCTTGACAGTTCTCTAATTAGATAATCTTCATCGGTAAATAAAAATAATTTTGTCTTTGTAATTTTCCTCTGAAGATGATCTTGAAAAATATCGAAAGTACTTAAATTATAAAAGGCCATTTCACCTATGTTGATGAATTTCATCTTCTCATGAAACTGATTAGAAAGCTTGAGTGTATCAGTACAAAAAAATAAATAGACAGAACATGTCTATATTATTCAATATATATATATATATATATATATATATATATATATATATATATATATATATATATATACCGTGTGCAAACAGAAAAATTGTCCAAATTGTGTAACAGCAAAATTGTCTAGATTATGTTTTAAAACCGTTGTGTCTTAAAAATGATTAAAGATATCTTACTGGAAATCCTCCAGGTTTTTATTACACTGTTGCACTCTACTTTGAGCAATAGGAATCTATTTATCACTAAGTGGAAATGATGATTCCTTTTGCTGTTGTGACTTCCGGATCGAGTTTACCTCTCTACTGTTCCCGCCTTTTTGAATTTATTCATATTTCTCTTGAATGGACTTTGAATATGGAAGCCAGAGTATGAATGTTCGTACCGTTACTGAAAATATGGATTATCCTTTACCTGTCAGCATTGCTCAGTTTGGAAGCTATATTAGGGCTGATACAAAACTCTTTGAAACAGTTCGATTTCTAGCTGAATAAAATCAGATGTTTTTTTTCAGGAAATCTTTCGAAAAATGATGTCAAGATGGCTATACGTCTTATCTGAAAAACCGGGGAAAAGAAACTCAATTAGTTTCGTGTTTTTTTTTTTTTTAAATATAAAAATATTTTTCCCATGCTGGTACACAATTTAGCCAATTTTACTGTGCGCAGGTATGCAGAAAATAGAAAAGAACACGTTGAGTGCATAATCCGGTGTTCCTTAGTATTTTTATTTTTATTTTTAAGAAGACAGTCCTCCATACAGAAGTAGAGCTTATATTATATTTTTTTTTGTTTAAAAATATGATCCCTTCGCTTTCGTTTTTGAAACATGGGAACTCTTATGTAGCGAATGATTTATATTTTAAACAAAAAAATATTATATTATATTATATATATATATATATATATATATATATATATATATATATATAAAGCATAACATATATATATATATATATATATATATATATATATATATATATATATATATATATATAGGGCATAACATAAAGACAAATTGGTATTTAAAACAGCCGTAACATCTACAATGGGTGAACAGAAAAGGAAAAAAATATTTAATTTAGAGAAGAATAAAAAATTGATAAGATCTTCTCAGAATTGCTAAGTAAGGTTTCCCATAGAAATATCATGTTGCACAAGGTTTTCTCTAAAAGCATTGTAAAAATGAAGGAAAAGATAATAAAAGGGTAAAATACTGAGAAATTTGATCCAAAAATAGACACAGCGAAAACAGCCTTGAAAATAGAAAAATACAGCAAATTATCCACTGACAATATTTTAATATTTTTAAATATACTTAAATAATTAAAAAAAAAGAATAATGCTTAAATGGCAACAAAATATCTACTTTGTCATTTAAGCATTAACGAATAATAAACAGAATAAACGTATATTTTGAAAACTTAAGAAAATCTCTGAATATTCACCAAAAATAGCCGAAAAATAAGTCCGATGTCAGGCGTACACACACATCATAGACATGGGTACACACATGCATGTACAAACACACAAAGAAGAAGAAATCAACGTAACATCAATAAAAAGCGCATTTTTTAAAACTGAATATAAACTATCCATAATAATTCATAATGTCTAGACCTAGAATCCTCAACACACATACGCACACAGACACACACATGCACGGAAAGCACTGGAGGGCCGTTGGACTCATCAGCAGTGCGAATCCTCAACCAACTCTGAGAATCGATCCCGGACCGTTACCATGCGACACAAGCACCATACATTTGGGCAAGTTGGCCACGGTGTCGAAAAGGAGACTAGACACTGTATACAGTCAAAACATTTGAGGCCACTCTGCATTTATTTAAAAAAAAAATAAATGAGTTATTTTCGTATTGTTTAAAGTATTGGATACAGTTTCAATATCTACTGTGTATTTGCTTTTAATTTGACAATTTAATATCACACAATTCATCATATTCACAAGCATCATATTTTATTTTTATCAATAAAACAACCATCTGCCTTAATTATTGATTTACAAAATCTTGACATTCTGCCGACCGAAAACCTTCTTTAAAAAATGTATCTCTTGCAATGAATCAATTATAATCTGAAAGTATTTTTTATTTCTGTATATCGTGTATTTGGGTTCATAACTTAGGGTTGGGTTTATTTTGTTTTACAGCATATCGACCTCAATCAACTATTTAATGCTGACAAGATCTTTTAGGATAGGTTCGTGTAAATAGAGTATGTCTTCTTTGTAAGGAATCAGTTTTTAGATCATGTTTCAATGCGGTATTTTTGGAAAGTGGGATTTTGTCAATGTATTGCTAGTAATATTTTATTTTTGAAAAATGTATTGCTGGAAATATATTTTTTCAAATATGTATTGCTGGTATTCCCACTACAAATATCTATTTTTATATTTTTATAGTGTTTTGACCTTAGTTTCGGGGCTAAGAACTCGGGTATGGGTTCATCTGAGAACAAAAGCATTTAAGAGGTAGTTTCATATTCCTCAAAACTTTCTGATCAGAGGCTTTGCTGCTAGATGTAATATATCATCATTCTCATGACGGCTATCTCTTGGGTGTATGTGTCTGAGTAGGTGTTATTATTTTGTAGTGAGTATTTTACACTGGTGCGAGCAGTTGGGATTACTGGAGGATTCAGATATTCAAAATGTGCGTGTGCATTAGAATATTGATGCTACACAATCTTCCTTGACTGTGTTTGTCATTTGTTAGTAAAGATAAACAGAACGAAAACTCTGGAAATATTTCCGTTTTCATAGGTCAGCGTTGTTGAATGAACTTGATCTTCGTTCGAAGCATAAAGGTCACGTTTGCAATAAGCCTTCTTAATTTCTTCAGCTTCAGGAATCGACTTTAACGTAGTAACCCTTCTTTCGATTTCTATTACAGATGCCTGCAAATAACTGAAAGCCAGGACGACAGTTTCAACTTGGACTACCGAGGCAAAGTTATGATGAAAGGCAAAAAAGAACCGATGGAGTGTTGGTTTCTAAATCGAAAAGTGGTTGGAAACTTCGAGACCAACATTACAGTGACTCTTTAAGATTGAAGTCGTTTCGGATCGTTTCTTTTTGAAGGATAAACGTTATTTTTTTTTTCGTTGTAGTCTTTATTTTTGAGTTATAAAAACGAAAACCAAAGAAAAACTTTTAGGCTTACACTTCAATCATTGTTTTTTTTCTCTAAATTATTTCAAATAATCGCCAGCATCCAAATACATATCTATCAATCAATGTTTTATGTGAAACAATGGTTAGAAAAAAATTATCTTCTTCTTCAGTAATATTTGTACATAAACAGGGAATCAACTTCGGTATACAGTGACATGTAGAAAAAAAAATCTAGCCACTCGGGTAATATATATGTTTGCTTTATTTTTAGAAGTTTTAATATTTTAAATTAATATTTGACAATCTAATTTCAGACTGAGCTATTATGTAATAAATGTCCCCCTGTATCCCAGTGAATGCCTGGAAAAATCTCATCATAGATAAATAAAAAAAACTAGACCCTTCGTTGAGAGCAGAAAAAGAAAGGAAACTGCGGTAATGCCTACAAAAGTTAGTAAAGGAAAATGAGAATAAAGGAGAAAACAATATACATGGTTGTCAGCAAATGGGGCAAAATTACATGCAATTTGCAAACTGGGGATGTCGACATCAAGCAATTACAAAAATGTAGGACAAAGGACGGATTATGCAGCAGGGAAATCCATCGGTGCTTTGTGATAGCGAAAGAGGCCTTCCCAAAGGTAAACAAAGTATAAAGAAACAAGGAAATCTTGTTAGAAACAAAGAAAACGATTGCTGACCTGTTATGTAATATCGGTTCACCCATATGGCAGCGAATCCTGGGCCACCTCATCACAGATGATGAAGAGACATGAGGTTACGAAGATTAGGTTATACAGACGGATGGTGTGAACATCATGGTCAGAACATGTGAGCAACGAGAAAGTTTTCAAGAAAATTGCGACAAAAGGACACATATATGTAGTATCAAAAAGGCATATAATGAAGAAAGAAAGCTAAGAAAATGTAAACCTCACAGGACATACTGAAGGCAAGAGAAACGTTGGAAAGCTACACATAACCTGACTAAAGAGCTTGTTGTGTCAATGGATGGCGGAACAAAGATTAGGAGATAAAAATAAAATACAATTTATTGAAAGCCATGAAGGACAGGAAATTGAAGAAACCCGGAAAGATAGATGTAGATTATGTCTGCCTATTGAGGGCTGTAATGCAAGCTATCACATTTACAGGCTCCTAGCATGAAGAGAAATATAAACTTGAAATACATCATGATATTAAAAATACAACGTCCAAATATTTCAAGCCTCTAGACGAAAAGTAGAATTGATCGAAAGGAAACTAAAATTTCAATAAAAAGAAATGCATTTATGTATTTAGAGTCATTAAAACTCATTGCCGCTACGTATTATGGCTTCCAGTGTTATGGACTTCAACCTCAACTTGATGTGACATGAAGAATTAGGTTATACTTCAATAAATTCCTGTCATGAACGGCTAATTTGTGGAATCGATCTCAAAGCAGATGCTTCTCTGAGGACTCCAATCTTAAATTGTTTGAATCCAGAGTTATCTTTCCCTTATATCCTCATAATGTACGCCTCTTAAGTATTACTTCTACAATTCACACAGCAAACTCAATCCGTAACCCTCTATCTCGAGTGACTCCTAGGCCTTATATATGGTGACCAATATTTAAAAAAAAGAAAAAAAAAAAAAGAATACAAATTATAAGTTCGATTCCTGGACCGGGCAGTGTGTACTTGTAATTGAAAATGAGCAATAACTGAACATTAGCAAATGCAAGATCAAAACATGATATCCCTAGACGTGGGCAATGGAATAAAAATCTTTTACAAACATAGATTAAATAAAGAATTCAGTATGGAGTTCCGTAGACTGACATTTGTTGTAGGTTGGAGAACACAATGTCCTAAACTTTGTGATACCAACAACAAAGATGAGGACAATAGTCTGCATGTAAATCATCTGTTTGAGATTTTAAATTTGGGAGGTTTACATGTATATCTTAATCTGAGATAATTTTAAACCTGAGGGGTGTCAAGTGGTTCATAAATTTCTGCATGTCTTATTTTAAGTGTCATGTTACATTCAGGTCTGTATCTCGTCTCATACACGGTTCGGGTGAATGCAACAGCATTCACTTCCGAAGAACAATGCATATCACTCCTGAAAGAATATTGTCAAACACAGATTCTTAATAAAAATGAACTGGATTGATTATTTATTTATATAGCTCATTTCCGCATATGCATTATCTTGCTAATGATTGAAATAAATTTAACAAAACACAAGAACATGTTGTCGAGACAAAGTTCTAAGCTTGGAAGCCGCCTTCAGAATCGGTATTGAAGACTCAAGGTTTTAACTTTAGCTTAAATTATGACCACCGGTGCTAAATAGCCAACAACCTCAGCCAGCACGTAAGTTGTTATTTTTAATAGTATCGATTGATGATGAATGTTTATAGCTAGACCAATTAACCGTAAAGGTTACTGAGATGAAGTAATCTTGAATAAAATGCACAGTATATCATATTTTATTTGCGTTTCTCTTATTGTCTATGTAAAATGTTTAGTATTTACCAAGAGGCGTTTCTAATCGTGTAACTTGGCATCCATCCTGCTAATTTTGCACATTATTCAATGACTTTCAACGTAGAGGGCAATATAAATTATTATTCAAAAATATAATTCAGAATTTAACTTTATTAAAGTGATTAGCAATGGGTAATAAAACATAATGACAACTTAATAAAAATGTGTAACAAGAGCTGATATTACCGTAAAGTGGTCATATTGAATTTAAAACACAATTTAAAAAAATATGACTATACAAGTTTATCAGTCCTCCTTCATTAGAGATAAATCGAGGATGAAAAAATATACACAGTGACTAAATATATACCCCAAAGACCAAATGTTATATAAAGATATAACTCTTACAGAGAGGAGGCTGGTAGGACTTAATGTTAACAGATTCCAGCACCTTGAAATATGTCAGTTATAAGACAGGGTGCATGCCTTGTTTTGTAGTAAATGTTCAGTTAGTGCTTTTTCACCTTAAATTTAATTAATAAATTTAATTTAAAATTAAATTCAAATCAAGCCCAATTGTTTAACCTCTCTACTCAACCTGAGTTTTTATGTTTAATTTTTATTTTCTGCTTTAGCACTATATTCCTATATACAAGAAATTGCTTACCTTTAAGAATAATAACCGTGAAACGTGGAAATAATAAAATGTAGACACTCTATGCCACAGAAAACACATGGAAATTCAGCTACAAAAGTTGAAAAAAACTCTAAAAAAAAAATTAAATTCAACCATAAAACATAGAAGAAACATCCGAATTCAGCCGTAAAACATGAACATTACAGAACATGAAGTTTTATCTATTAAAAAGATAAAATATGGAAATTCAATCATAAACCATGTAAGAAACATACGAATTAAGGCATGAAACAATTTATAGAACATGTAATTTTAACTATGAAATATAGGAATATGAAGATTCAACAATAACTTGTAAGCAAGCAAAACAAAACAATGAAACATGGAAATTTAGCCAACAAGGATCAAACTCTTAAACACGATGGCTTGAAATTGTAAAACATGGGCGTTCAAACATGAAACATAGTATCTGTAAGACACAGAACCCATGAAATGGAGAAATTCATCTATGAAAACATTATGCTTCAGTGATGGAAATTAATGGACAACCAATTAATTAATCGACAAACCAAAGGAGACAAGGAAACATGAATATTTAGACATAAAGCCCTAAAAAAATGATGCATTGAAACAACATCCTTGAGACAAAAAATTTGAACATTCACCATAGATATTATAAGATATAGGAACTATGAAAAATTAAGAAACCTAAACGTGAAAACGTTGCATTTGATGTGAATTTGTGTACAAACAAAAGAAGACATTGAAATATGAAAGTCTAGCCATCAAGCATCAAACATGGAAACATGAAAATTCAGTCATACATTTTTCCTCATTGCTTATAGACTGATTTTACAACCTATCAACTTATCTTGCTTTGTTGAATGCGTAGATTTCTATGAAGCACCCATTGAGCATCGTTCTCACTCATCAGGAATAATGACAACCCAGTTGCTAAACATTGCCCCAGAACGAGGCTTATTATTTTTATGAGTATTTGATGGCTGGATGAATTTACGAAATATAAGTACTTGATGAGTTATTTAATGTTGATTTTTTTTTTGTATGGAGGCATACAGTGAAGATAGAACCCGCAACTCAATATTAATGCTCAACCAGACTAAAAATATTTCTTTTCACCTCATAAGCTGCTGGACAGCATCACAGATGAGTATATCGATGCTATACCAATCGAGACTCTATTGTTCTATTTATTTAAATTCTTTCACGTTTGTTTTGCTTTAAATATTATTAGATGGTCTGTAGAGCTTTAAATTTATCATGTATAGTCAACGGTTTCAAAGTTGTATCCAGTGAATGGATTGAAATATTTGTTCATTTGGAAACGCGATACATCCTTCTAAATGTAATATGTAAAACGCCAAATCGGGCTTTGGAAAGTTTCCGAATAATGAAAAGATATTTATTGCTAAGTGTAGAGATGAATATTATAGTGCAAAACTGTAAATATAGACAAAGTCTGCTTTTAGAATGGAGCAAAGGTGCCCCGAGAGATTTCCGTGGAGGTGTGTCGATTGCATACTTATATATGTGGATTTTCAATGAGACACGAATTTCACCTACGTACAAATATAAGTGCAGATTGATTTGACCACGACCTGCCACAGTTATTAGTCGAGTTTTATTTATTTCATTTTATTGTACACCGTTCGAACTGCGTTCTCTATAGAGAAAAGTTGGATTGTGCTGACACAGAAGAATTTGTGGAATAAAATAAATGCTATTTTCCTCATTACGTACGGATTTATTGATTTACCTATATATATATATATATATATATATATATATATATATATATATATATATATATATATATATATATGCAGATACACACATATATATATATATACATATATATATATATATATATATATATATATACATATACATATATACATATATATATATATATATATATATATATATATATATATATATATATATATATATTCATGATATATATATATATATATATATATATATATATATATATATATATATATATATATATATACATACTCTCATTCATGCACTTACATCGAGGGCAGCTACAGGAATAGCGAATAATTGTGTTATTTCAAAACTTTTAAAAGTGCTCCTACATGTCAACTAAAGAAAAGCATTTCAAATATACAAATAAATACTTATACCTTGGTCATCAATTCATATATATATATATATATATATATATATATATATATATATATATATGTGTGTGTGTGTGTGTGTGTGTGTGTGTGTGTGTGTGTGTGTGTGTTTGTGTGTGTGTTTGTGTGTGTGTGTGTATTTGAGTGTGTGTGTGTGCATTTGAGTGTGTGTTTGTGTGTGTGTGCATTTGAGTGTGTGTTTGTGTGTGTGTATTATTCACTGTTACATGTAAGTATACAGTACAAAATATTACATTTCGTTTTAAAGTTTAAAATAAAACCTCTCTTACGTCGTTAACAATCATTGTTAACCACCCGAAGAGACATTTTACTTTAAACGTTGACACAAAACGTACAATTTTGTAGTAGTAACTTATATGTTCTAATATAACCGTGTATAATAAATATTTATTGCTCTCCTCATGTATTGCGCCCTGTTTAAAATTAACGTTGTGAACGTTGCAATATATTCTTCGTTCTTTTACATGTGGATATATATATATATGAATATATATATATAACCATCAAAAATTCAGTTTAAGCGTTTATATGACGTCATCTTGAGCGACCTGAAATTGGTTCCATTATTTGACGAGAAAGCGGCCGAAGAAAAACAGTGTAAATATATCCACAGAACAATCCTTGGGAACGAATGTAACCACAATAGAAAGTACTCGAAGAAATAGAATATGAAGTAAAAGCGAATATGTACTTCGGCAAATTTACCGATAACATAAAACGGCAATTTTCGGAGAAATTGATTGACAGAACATGTACATATTATTTAACCAAACTTGTTTATATATATATATATATATATATATATATATATATTTCGATAAACGTTCAATCAATTTACAAATTCATGAATTATTCACACAAAAACAAATGCAAAGGTTAATGATTTAATTGGCGAGAAATCCATCGTCGCAAACAATTCAAATAATATACAAAAACCTCTGAACCTGTTATGAATGAAAAGATACTTGTTTCTATAAATTTCTGCTGCATTAGTTCTTATTTTTACTACAAGCTTTCGTCTGTTCCTACAAACATCTTCAGGTATGGAATAGATGTTGTTCTTGTTTTTTTCTCTCAGTAATAAGAGGACAACGGAAATATATGTATTGTTGTATCCGAAAATGCTATTGGAAATGAGTTATTGTTTTTGGAGCGTGCAGTAGCAACGCTGAGTTTGATTTTAAATTTTTAGAACAACATCTATTCCATACCTGAAGATGTCTGTAGGAACAGACGAAAGCTTGTAGTAAAAAATAAGAACTAATGCAGCAGAAATTTATAGAAACAAGGATCTTTTCATTCATAACAGGTTCGGAGGTTTTGTATATTATTTGAATTGTTCGCGACGATGGATTTCTCGCCAATTAAATCATTAACCTTTGCATTTGTTTTTTGTGTGAATAATTCATGAATATATATATATATATATATATATATATATATATATATATATATATATATATATATATATAAGCGGACACTGAGGGCAACACCAAGCATCGACAGTGTGTTTTATGCTTAAACGCAATATTCCTGACATGTGTGTTGCGTTTGGGCTCAACTATTTTATATTCTAGTCAAAGATGTATTATGGATAAACAGTATATTGTATTATGCTAACGAGTATTGGGTTAAAAGTAACGATTATATATCAAATAATTTAGGAGTTATTAACGCCCCGTCCCCGCAATTGATATATATATATATATATATATATATATATATATATATATATATGAGATATCGAATATTGAGTTATGGCGTTAGTAAAATAGTGATCTCCATCTTAAGAATGGTTGCTGCATGAAATTTTATGTGAAGAAAAATATATATATATATATATATATATATATATATATATATATGCAATTTTTTATTTGGCCAGCAATTCCTTCCCTCACTTATAAAGGTTTGGCTGCCCAGGCACTGCGATTAAGCCTTTTTATTATTATTATTATTTTTTTTTTGTGTATGCGTATGAGAAATTTCCCTTTTGGACATACTGTGTGTAAAATCTGTTCAAATTTAGCTTTGGAGCCGACTGTTTGGGTCATTGTATTTTGTCAAAACATCTTGATTGTTTTTCTTATAGCAATAGCTGTTTTAATTCCCGAACACAGTTAGCACATTTTGGCCGTGTTTATAACTAATATTACCAAAAGTTGGTTTCTTCTTTTTATTATTATTATTATTATTATTAAAGCTTTCATTATTTTTAAACCTCTTCTGCAGTTAGTGCATTATGCTGGAGTTTTCTACGGAGCATTTTACGGATAGAGTATGCTAAAGCGCCATGTGTATTTAAATGGGTCCTAATGAAGCTATGATCCGAGAGGTTCACACTAAGTT
The DNA here is from genome assembly GCA_903632075.3 of Acanthosepion pharaonis. Taxonomy (NCBI): domain Eukaryota; kingdom Metazoa; phylum Mollusca; class Cephalopoda; order Sepiida; family Sepiidae; genus Acanthosepion; species Acanthosepion pharaonis. Next base: position 1,387,034 of record CAHIKZ030004230.1, read on the forward strand.
TTCCTTGACGGATGTTAATTTACAATTATATATATATATATATATATGTATATATTTATAGTACAGGAAATAAATCTGTTGGTATATAATCCAAATGGATCTTAGTAATATAAAATATTAAAACTGATTCACAAAAAGAGGTCAATGTATTTATTATAATATAGTATATGCATGGGGATTGATCTATTTCAACCGACGAAAACTACATCAGTTTTATTCATTTCCGATGTATAGACTCTCTCTCTCACTCTCTGTCTGCTTGCCTGTCTGTCTTTCTCTCTCTCTCTCTCCCTGTATATATATATATATATATATATATATAGACTAAACTTGACAAGCATGCGCAAAGTAACACAACTATTGTAAGCAGCGTTGTCCGTATAATATTGAGCACTGTATAAAAAAAAGCACACCAATAAGCTACTTTAAAACGAGTTACGTTTCAATTAAATAATTAATTATTTATTACACCCACATAAACATCTCTGCATATAAATATGCACAAAAACGCGCGCGCTCACACACACAGATATATATATATATATATATATATATATATATATATATATATATATATATATATATATACACACACACACACAGCTGACCACAAAGACAAACATGAGTATTTTCAAGAAATGAAATTTTCAACATTTTATTGAATTGGAATATTAACAGATAACAACTTCAAAATAATTTTCTCTCATTTATGAAATAAATCTGCTGCTCTTTGCAAGAGTCACGTGAACTCGATGCAAGAACTCCACATTGCTATCAATTTTTGCATATTCATTCTTTATGCGTTCAATCAAATGTGTTGCATCTGTGATTATCAGTGAGTACACCTTCTCATTTAGCAGACCCCATTTTGTTTTTCTTTTGACAAAATCATGTTTAATCTGTAGAGGTACAAAAATATAGTGAATGACATTTCCTATGTGTCCAGACGTTGCGCCAGGTAATTGGGAATTAATAATGAAAAGTAAATGAAAGGTATTAGAAAATATCAGTAGACATTCAACTATATTTTTGCAGAGTGTTCAACATCGAAAAAAAAATGCTTATTTCATAAAACCGTTTTTTCAACCATGAGGACAACGCGGCATTTAAAGAGTCTGTTTTCCCGGATGAGGTGTTTATCGTCCATGTTAACCATCGCTGCCACGGAGAATGTTTTCAATGAGTCATATGTATTAAAGTTTTGCTCGATAGTCCTTCGGGGACGACCCAGACGTAAACGTTCAGGAGAATTTCAATCAGTCAAACGGGTTGGCTAAATGCTGGAGATTGACCTTTCTGTGAAAGTGACTGGCCACCCGGTTTGGGGCTATGTTGGCGGTGAGCAGTTTCTTTTTGTTTTTTTTTTGTTTTTTTCGCAAGAACACGGATGAACACTCCTTGAAATTCACTACTTGAGCACCGTGGCTAGAAAATCGATTGATTCTGAATCCCGTGATCAACCCTTGCTACTGTGTAGCGATCTCACTAGGGCTACAAACTTGACCTTTTTGGCCTGTTTTTAAAAATAATTTAAACGCTCGTTTTTTATCACTATCAGCAGGATCAACACGGACAGTGAGAATTTGGTACGCATCCCCGTGGGGTCAGCTCAGAACCATCTCTAGATTTGGCATCTAGAAGAAGCCTGATATCTCAGAGTCACTGCGGTTATCTGCGTATTCTAAGAATACTGAAAGCTTTTTATTCCCAATGTAGCATTAGATGCTGCTATGCTAATGCTCTCGATACGACTGAAACAGAAATAGCCAGGCTGTTAGGTTGTCTACTGTTAATGGCTGGCTGTAAGATATGTTCTCAAGTACTTGGCGCGCCCTGTGTTTACACACTTTTTTTTCTTTTAAATAAACGCACATATTATCCGGTAATATTTTCCAACCCAGATGGAAACTTTGTATAATTTTAATTTATGACTGTGTGTATGAACGGAAATGCGTGCAGAATGAAAAAAAAAAGTTTTTTCATTGCGAAATAGATGTAATATATATCAATAAAAAAAATTGAAATATGGTATTTAAATGGTATTTTTTTAAATCTGATTTTTAACGAAAATGAATGATAATTTTCATTTCATGCGTGTATTTTGCTTGAGAATTTTCTTCTAATGGAATACTGAAATACCACTGAACCCGTATGTACGACTTAATTATTGCCAAGCCAGGTATTGAACTCACAGCTCCTTGTGTCAAGTCACTTTTGTTTTACTTCAATCAAAGCTTTTATCCACAAAGACTTAACGGCCGAAAACGTCGTGAATATGACAACAAAGATGAGGACAACAGTCCGAACAATGTAGATAGTGTAAACATAATTCGAAATGTTTAACACAAGGCTTCCTTTTTCTATGTGCCATGTGTTTTATGAAATAACTAACTCCTTCTGCCCTACTTTATCTTTACAAGACGCAGATTAGTCCAAGGATCTGGGCGGCAGGTTCTGTCCAGTTTTGACCGATCGGTCTTGGCAATATTCCAAATGGATTACAAGGCTTTGTAGGTGAGGAATTATTCTCCACCCTTTCAGGCTTACGTGACAAACGAAACGTTGATAGCCATCATATCTCCTAGCGCAAACTATGGATTAAATAGTAAAATACACTGGGTTCTCTAAATTTTGCTTTATAAGAAAAAAAGATATGTCGTCATTTAATTTTGTAAAATATCTTCTTTTTTTTAATTTTTATTATGGCGTTGACTATTAAAATGCTTAATTTTTCTGCAATGCAAAAACAATAAATTTTGCACAATTCATAAACTGAGATGAAATATCCGTCTATATTTCTGAGATTAGGTATTATGTACACTAATTACATTATTCGGAATATTGTCCTTATCTTTGTTGCTATATTTATTACAACGTTTCGGCAGTTGTACGTACCGGCCTTCTTCAGGTGTTTGGAAAAACTGAACCCTTTATTTCGCTCGCTGGGGTAGACTGTTTTAGTTTCACGTGCCACGTCCTCAAGAACACACGACACAGTGTATAAAGGCGTTAGTTGGATCCAGTGACAGGACCCAAAGAGTGTGAGTTCAATACCTGGTTAAGGCGGTGTAGAACTTGGAGAGGTGAATTAACAGGAGATAACTGATGATTGACATCCATTAGACCTGGCACATGGAAGTAGATCAGTCTATCCCAGCGTGTGAAATAAAGGGTTCAGTTCGAAATTCCAACCACCTGAAGAGGGCCGGAGCGTACAACGGAAGAAAGGTTGTGATAAATATGGCAACAAAGATGAGGACAATAGTCCGAATAATGTAAATAGTGAGATGAAGTACTGTAACCATTTAACACTGTTGACATTGTTCGGACTGTTGTCTTCATCTTTAATGTCATATCAACGACGTTTCGATCTTTCTATTCCCCGATTTTCTTCATTATATACCGCGGTAGATTGTTCTAGTTCCACGTGTCTTTACTGGATGTTTTAGTTCCAGTTAACGCCCTTTAGTAACTCAACTCTCCAAGATTTTGTACACCTATGCTGTGGACAGGTATTGAACTCACAGCTCCTTGGGTCAAGTCACTTTTGTTTTGCTTCAATCAAAGCTTTTATCCACAAGGACTTAACGGCCGAAAACGTCGTGGATGTGACGATAAAGATGAGGATCACAGTCCGAACAATGTAAATAGTGTAAACATAATTCGAAATGTTTAACACAAGGCTTTTTTTTTCTATGTGTCATGTGTTTTATGAAATAACTAACTCCTTCTGCCCTAATTTATCTTTACAAGACGCAGATTAGGCCAAGGATCTGGGAAGCAGATGCTGTCCAGTTTTGACCGATCGGTCTTGGCAATATTCCAAATGGATTACAAGGCTTTGTGTGTGAGGAATCATTCTCCACCCTTTCACGCTTACGCGACAAGCGAAACGTTGATAGCCATCTTATCTCCTAGCGCAAACTATGGATTAAATAATAGAATACACTGAATTCTCTAAATTTTGCTCGGAGTTAGTCTATAAGAAAGACTACTCTGAATTAAAAACTGGGTATAAGGCATGAGTAAACCTCACCCTCATCTCGTTCAAGAAATCATGGCCACGCCCAGATAATTGCTATAATTGAAAAAAAAAAACTGAGACAGTGTCGTTTGAACGATTTTGGAAGCTGCATATTGTAGCGAATATGCCATATTAACTACATTTTATTTTACGGGGTTAATTTATAAACAAGGCACTATATAGAAATTTACTTATCTCTATCTCAGAAATACTCTTCGGAATCCATGTTCACGTTCATAAATCTGGATTAAATAGCAGTGTAGTCTTGGTTGTTAGCCAGTATAGGAGAAGGACTAATCAGAACTCAAAATCGTCGTTAAGCCAATAGGAAACAATACCATTAACTCTTCAAGAAAGCCTAACCATGCACAAATAATTTTTTCGAATTATTTACGCTAGATAAATTGCAAAACGCACGATACTTGAATAATGACTAAATTTATATTTTTCTCTCAGATAAGGCAAACGGTTTATTCGAACAAGTATGACTCACAGCTAAAATAAATGATAACACCAGTCGACGAATAACGTCCCTAATTGATTAAACCTAAAAGTCCATAATTTAGATGACCATAATCCTCTGGTGACCATAACTCATCTGCCATATCCATGAGAAATCGTCCCTGTGAATTATAATTGATTCCGTTTATTGCAGAATTTCTCTGAATGAAAAAACAAAAAATGTAAAATTCTGGATAACAGCAAAGGGCATGCTAAAAAATGATTTGTTGCGACAAAGAAAAGGTTTAAAAGGATGGGATTATGAAGTTGCATAAAAAATGAGAGAACAAGATTAGAAATAGAGTAAATATTTTGCTCGATAAAATTACTATAAAAAATATGAAAAAAAATGACTTTTAATTTTAGTTAATAAACTAAAAATAATGACCATTCATTCAATTGCTTGTAATATCGATTTGACACCTTGATAATTGAAGAAAAAAATATTCAAACATCAATGAACCTCAGAAAAAGTGTCAAACCTTAATAAAGTCCATAATTTTGTTTTATTTTAATTGAAATCTATTTGTAAAAATATATCGGACTGTGGCGGAAAAAAAGAGAAGACGGAACTCCTTACATTAGTACTGACTTGTAATAGTGACTTACTCACAAATTTCGTCATAGCAAAATTCATTTTCCCATCGATATTAACGGACGTAAAGCAACATATCAACCAATTTTTGGTCTTCAAATTGGAATATCCTCCGAGACAATATGTTAAAAGAAACGTTGTGATAAATATAGCAATAAAGATAAGGACAATAGTCCGAATAATGTAATTAGTGTACATAATACTTCATCTCAGAAATATAGACGGATACTTCATCTCAGTTTATGAATTTTTGTGCAAAATTTATTGTTTTTGCATTGCAGAAAAATTAAGCACTTTAATTGTCAACGCCATAATAAAAAAATAAAAGGTTGATATGTTGCTAACGGACGTAAAGCAACATATCAACCTTTCAGTTGGGATCGAACTCACTACATCAATAACAATTTACTAGATTGACTAGATATTAATTCTGGGGGGAAGAAATCGTAAGTAAAATACCAGCAATTTTTTTTTAAAAAAAGTATGGTACTGCTTAATAAACTGAACGGACTTTTTCATCCGCAGAGTTTTTTCGACTTTGTGACAAACTGCAAATCAGTGTGGTTTCTCAACTGTAACATGGCTGCGAGTTTCCACACACTCACAGGTACATTAGTACTCTTTCAACATTGATGAGAGATTGACAGAAGATAATCAAGCGAAAGAGTAAATATGCTTTTTTCAATAACTTCCATATTTTTCAATAAACGCAAAAACCTTCATTTTTTTTACATGTTTTTTTTTTTTTTTAAATTGCTTTGAATCTCCTGCTACGATCGATTCATTCACGAATTCGCAAAGTTTGTTTAGTGTCATTTTTTGGTCTTCAAATTGGAATATCCTCTGAGACCATATGTTTAAAGTAAAACGGTTTCCTCATTGTCCAAAAGCAATTTTACCGAAAAAAAAAAAAAAAGGTTTTCTTTGAACTGAAACAACAAAATATATAAAATAAAATAAAGTATTTAAAAACGAAAAAAAACAAAAAAAACACGTTATTTCTTTCGGAATCAGGTGTGATTGAATGACTTGGGATTTTTTTCATGTTACGCATTTGGTAGCATGTGGTTTAACGATTTACGCTTAAGGATAAACGTTTTTATTTAAATAAAAAAGACATCAGTTTAGCGCATTGGCTTTTAAAAAGATTACACAATGGAATTTTTTAATCACCTGCTTTAAAACTAGTGCCGGTTGTGGGGAGGTTCTTCGTTCCATGCTGGCGTTTTTTAAGCACTTGCTTTTAGCAATGATGCATTTAGTGTAACATTTAATGCCTGTATAATATAATTGCAAATGCAAAAAACTATCAGAAACATCAAATAATTTATTCTCTATTTATTCTTACGGTTTGTTAAGTACCTTTAATGTTACCACGGCTTGACACTAATCATGTCAGTGAAACATCTTAGACCGGAACTGCCGACGGTTCTACTAGCACGTCAACGTGCCCGTGGGTTTGAGGATACTGGCGTTGTTCAAACTGTCACATTAAGCGGTTTCCACCAGAAACTGTAACTAAGGTTTGCTCAGTACAGTTGAAGTATAAAACACGAGTGTTGAACAAAACAAAAATTTCCAAGAGGATAGAAACCAGGTAGAACTTAATGTCCAAGACAGAGTTAGGTCAGCGAATTGGTAGTAATTTATGCATCTGAAAATAATTTATATTTATCTGTATCTCACTCATTTAAACCATTATTTAACTTCACTCATTAAAACTTCTCTCTTTTATATATATATATATATATATATATATATATATATATATATATATATATATATATATTATTTATTTAAAAAAATTATAACGTAAATAAGGTCGAATTTACTGCTTATTTGTTTACATTTGATACGCCAGAGCAGTTATGAATGTACGAGATTCATGGAAGATTAAAGTTTATAAGCAGTAAATTCTCCTTTGTGGCCGATCGGTAAGGCACGTCAGCGTAAATGACGGTTCCGTATAGGATGCAGGTTCGAATCCTGTCAAAGGACGAATATTTTCTATGGAAATTTCTTGGACATTCAGGCCGGTAAATGTTGTTTAATACTGTTTATTATAAACAGAGCATTTACTTAAATACTTGTATCTATAAAAAAAGGACGTTAAACATAAAAATGTCTTATATATAAAAGCATTTTATTAGTGGTAAAAATCTTAATAACTGTCATGAATAGACAAATTTTATTTTTAATATTACCACACATGATAATAATTAAGATGAACAAAAATGATATGCTAATCGGTTTCGAACCTCGCTCAACAGAGCTAAATCGAGGTTAATAAAGATAATGCATAGAAGGAACAGAATGTATGTATGGGAAAAAATAAATGGAAATCAATTGGAGGTCAAGGACAAAATCATTCTGTTTGCAGAGTGAAGGTTTTATAGATAAAATATATATGGCCTCCAATATCTTAAGGTGGTAATTTCACAGTGGGACCTACTATGGATGAAAAAGGAGTCTACACGGAAATTAGCCACAAAATTGGTCACTTACAAGGTGTTATGCAATGGAAGACCAGTATGTATTGGTCAGAATATCTGATGAGAAATAATTATAGTTCCGCATTTTTGTGGGTCCGTGTTGTCTAATCCTAGCATCCAGTATTTCAGTCGTTCTTCCTATACATATTGCAACTATATTTAAATAAGGAAATCATGTAACTATTATGGTGAGATGGGTGAACGTCTTTGCGCGTGGATGGAAGGACAGGTTTAACAAAGAAAACCACACGTGTATTAATAGCAAAGTAACATTGTCAAACTCCTATAAAAATCCGTTTAGTAAATCTGTCACAAATTCTACATAGCCTGGGTACACAGGACATCTCCATACTGAAGCAGGTTTGACTTCATTAAACTCCGAAACTTTGTTTTTAATTACGCATTGAACAATATCTAAAGGATAGGCATTGTTGCAGTGAGTATGGGTAATAAACCTGATCTCATCATCCTGTTTGATATTAGAACAGATCTTTAAGGCCCTACGGGTAAGAAAGAGTCTTAATTAAATTTATTTTATGTTTTATGGGACGAAAAGTGTTCCAACGGGTGTAAAAACCAGTAATTATCTGTTTTCGATAAACCGAAGTGAGAAAACCCGAAGAAGTTCTACAAGCCAAAACAGCAAGAAAGGGAAAGAAAGAGTTCATTTCTTTGTGTAAATTTATGGGCTAGATGGATATTGTTAAAGGACGTAAAGAATCCGCTTCATTTTCGCTATTGAAGAGACAAAAGTTGTCCACGAAATTAAATATCAAGTCTATTAGGATCAGATAAACTCTCTTCATGGAAGCCTGCAAATATATTTCAGCTAAAATGAGTCCTAAAGGGGAACCCATTGCGACTCCATCAATTTGATCATACATGACGCCGTCTAAACAAAAAAAAAAAAAAAAAAAAACTGAATTCAAACAACATCGTGGCTAATTTCATAAGTTTGATAAATATATCCTTTGAAATAAGAGGAGGGGACAACAGACTTATAAGGAGTCGGCACATATATCAATAGTTTCAATAAAAGGAACGGCATGAAAAGGCTAGAAATATCAAACGAATACATAAACTTGTTAGTCGAGGGTCAATTCTATATAAAGAATCTTTGATACAGGATTAATTATACCGTTTCAAAACTTATCCATACCATGTTGGGAACACCCTATCACAGGTCTCAATGGGACTCCAGCCTTATGTGTTTTGCATAAACCATAGAGATCAGGACGAATTGAACCAGAGTGTCTAATCAAATTAGAAATGTCAATAGGCAAAACTCCACTTTTACCCCACGTGACTAGGCGTTTTTGAAACTTAGCCTCAATAGTTAATGTGGAGTCAAACTTATCTACTCGGCCTAACTCAACAAATTTAGAGGTATCCTTAATAATCGTCATCATCTTGTTTACATAATCCTGATAATCCAATATGACAACGACTGAGGTTCATCAGGTTTCGTAATGACCAAAGATTTATTACGACGATGTGATTTAATAATCCGATATTGTTTCTTGTTCCACTTGAATTCACGAAAGGAAACATAAGTACCTGCGTAGGAATGCGTTAAGTCATTCACCTTAGTATTAGGGTCACTAAACTTGCTGCTAGATTCAGGTTGAAGTCTGGTTAGCTGGGCAAAAAAAGACTTCAAAACACGAATAAATTTCTTCTCGCTTAATAAACGAGGGTGGAATACAAAAATCCAGCCCATGAAAGCATCAGCTTGGACAACTCACGAAAAGAAAAATTCAGACCGTTCCGACCAAAACTAGGATTAGCAGAACACCCAAAGATTTTACAAATCAAATGCTGCAACCTATTCGGATGTTCTGACGCATGTGGAGAATGACTGCATACATGAATGAGTGCACAGAATCTTACTTATTATAAAACGCAGATTGTGTGTGTGTGTGTGTGTGTCTGTACGTTTATATATTGGATTGGATTCCCCACATTTTTCAACCAATTTCAACAAAACTTCACAGGACTACATAAAATTACCTTGTGGTGGTTCTAACCTTGCCAAAAATGGGAAAAATACAATTGTTTTTGCACAAAATCAATTTGAAAACATGATTATGAGACATCGTGAGAATGAAAGGGGGACAACTCACATCGGGTTAAAAACCCAGGTTGTTTGTGTGTGTGTGTTCCTTTATATATGGGATCGGATTTCCTACATTTTTCAGCAGATAAAACGAAAATTCACTTCTTTTTTTTTTTTTTTTTGGCAGGTAGTGTTTCTTATTGTCTTGCACACTTTTTTCTTTATTTTTACATTCAGAATGCTTTAAAAATTCCATTTACAAAACAATTGTTTATAATAAAATTCTATTCAATCGGTAGACTCATAACGATTGAAAACAATGTTTTTGTTTGAGTTTGGGTTTGACCAATTCGTAAAAAAAAAACTAATTAAGACATGCGTGTCCGTCAACCTTAAACAATAATCTTTGTCAATTTTATTTTTCATTCTTTATGATGGTGGATACTTGATCTATCTCTTACTGTTATATCCCCGGGCAACGCCGGGCTCTACTGCTAGTAATGGATAAAACGAATCCTATCAACAACAAAAAAAAGAAAGTAAGCTGATAGTATTATTACATAACTGATAATATTCCTATACAGTTGTGCCAGACCGTAAGAGAGCTTAGGAAGGTGTAAAAAAATGCCTCCTCTATTTTCTGTCCTGAATGTAAATTAACCTTATATATATATATATATATATATATATATATATATATATATATATATATATATATATATATATATATATATACAGCTAGTGAGCCAGATAAACCTACCTAAGTTTACTCGTATCGGGGTTTTTTCTTTGGGCTTCAAACCTGCATCTGTGCGATTTTTTTCGTCAGACTTTCATGTTTGTAGCTCTTTCGTTTTTTAAAACCTTTTTTCCCTCGAGATTGATTTGATTATTGGCAAATAAAAAATTCGAGGGCTTTTTGAAACCAGTATAGTTATCTATATTTGTATATATATATATATATATATAATTTATTCGAACATTATAACATAAATATGTTATAAAATCCCTACAAAAATAGCCATTTTGTTTCAACACTTCTAATGTCTTATCAAGTGATGGTGTTGAATGTAGAAATAAAGAGTTTTAAAAGGTTCAAATCAATCAAACACCCCCTCGCTGGGGGGAAACGCTGTTACATAAACAGGAATGACCAATCAAAATGCAAGTATATGACAATGCAAAAAACTTGACAACGAACCTTGGTTATAATAATTAATGCCCTAATGTTAGGGTTAGACTAAAATAGAAATCATTCTAATTAATATTAAATGTTACTATAAAAATTGAAAATTAAAAATTACCAATTTTAAATTTTTAATTTAATCTGTATTAAGTTTTAAAAATTGAGCACTCTTTTAAGAATAGTATATTTTTGGTTATTAGAACACACACACACACACACACACACACACACACACACACATATATATATATATATATATACAGGCCTTGAAGACGCCCTTCAGGTGGACGTCCTGTAAATGGCTTTTGACACTTCGGCCTTTTACCTTCAGCGTTTTATGTGAATAAAAGTTATAAGAATTTAGAATTAATAAAATATTTTTAAGCTTTATTCGTTCTCTTAGTTCGGCATAATCTTTCTTCATATTCAATGAAATCATATATATATATATATATATATATATATATATATATATATATATATATATATATATATATATATATATGTAAAATATATTGATATAGATCCGACAGTGTGAAGAAAATATATGGAAAAAACAAACAAGATAGACCGAAACGTCCGACGTTGACATTTTATTAGCATTAAAACAGCATAATTGCATATTAGGATTTTTGTTTGTTTTTTCCGTATTTTTTCTTCATATATATATATATACATTTCAGACATAGTGATTTTGCAAAATCGGCGCTTGTTTATATTAGACGCTGTCGAGAGATATCGTTCTTTTCAGGTTCCTGAAAAGGAATGCGTCACCGAAATGACTGTTCGAAATCATTCCATTTCATTCACAAACAATTTCCGAACGTTTTTAAATTATATGATTTCCAGGTTCTTCTCCTTACATAGATTGCAATTTCCTGGTGAACGTTTGGAAGAAATCAATAACATTTTTCAAAAAAAAAAAAAAAAAAAAAAAAAAAAAAAAAAGGGAAAAAAATTATATTTTTTAAAAATAAAAAATAGAAAGAAAAAAAATGGTCACTTCTGGTGCGTATTCTTTGAATATTTCTTCCCCTTGGAAGTCTACTGTTTTTTTTTGGGGGGGGTTGCAAATAGCGTTTCTTTTTCTTTTATAAATTTCTACGTTTTACTAAAAATGATATAGTTAAAAAGAAGCTACCAAAAAACGACAGAGACTTGTTTCAAGAAAATGATTGCTGGTTAGCGTTTTCCAGAATTCTCAGCTGCCATATTTGTCTTATATGACGAAAATATCTCCAATCATTAAGCCAAACTCACATGAGATATTAATTCAGCTGATAAAAGTAGTTAATCATATTCAAAATGCAAAATACTGCAAAGACCGAAATTAATTTTGACAATTTAAATAATGATCACAGGAAAGACCCGTGAAAGTTTTCTTATTTTAATTTTCTGGTGAATCATAATTCTTAATTTAGTGATAGAATAAGCTCATGGCGTGTTCTATGACAATATAATATCTGTACACATTCCCCTATCGCATCGTTAAATATTTGAGCTTAACAACTTTAAGAAAATATTGCAATAACAATCATAAATATGAATGCTGGTCGATATTTTAAGAAGTGGGTACAAATGAAAGAGCTGTTAAGTAATTCTAACTTCCCCTCTTTCTCTCTCTCTCTTTCTTTCTTTCTTTCTTTCATTCTCTTTCTTTCTTTCTTTCTTTCTTTCTTTCTTTCTTTCTTTCTTTCGTTCATTTTCTCATTGAAACCAAATAGTGTCTTTTCTCCTCTTTACACGCAACCCAAAGCGAAATAGACCATTATTATTCTTATATAACAAAAATATTTCCAATCATCAAACCAAACTCTCATGTGATATTAATTTAGCTGATAAACGTAGTTTACCATTGTCAAAATACAAAATAATGACAAGACCGAAATCAACTTAGAATAATTTAAATATCTCCACGATTTACCCATATCCATACCATTAAGTACCATCTTATGTATGATTTACGACAATATCGCATTGAAACACCAGTTCTCTTCTAATCACTAACGTTAAGCAACGTCGTATCTGGTCAGTACCTAGATGGGTAACCGTTTGAGAATACAAGGTGCTGTAATCTTCGATGTGCGACTTGTATAACCTCCCGGAATTGTTAATCGGGGAGTCGAGTTCCATTTGAGCAAAATGTTTGCAATCCACATCTTTTCCTCCAGCTATGGGACAATTAGTAGGATTTTTATTCCAAAACCATTATTAACTGAAAAAAAAAAACTTTAAAAAATTCTTACAATATAAAAATATTTTCTCGCTTTATATAATCTGAAAGGAGTTGATAAGTCGAAAAAACGAATCAAATAAAAAAAAATTTCAATGCGCGATGCCCCTTCAGGGTGTGGGCGATCATGGCTCTTCTCAGTGTCCTACTGATTGTAATCCTAATATTGGCACTATGAAGGACAGACAGATTCAGACCGAACAACCATTTCTACTGCTTATTCAGAAACATTGTCATCAGATTCTGAATGGAATTTCGCCAAATCTATAAGAACAATGTCGGGAACGCTATTCAAAAACAGCCACCTATTTTGGATATCGCTAAGCTTAAAACAATGCTGTAAATGGGTAAATATATTAAACCTAGGAAAACTTTCCTCTGTAAGCTTAAGGATATATTTTTTAATCATTTCAATCCAAGCGAGGCAAGAATGCCATTAGAACGCAAAGGATTATTAAGTGTTAGAGAATATGACAAAACTACTATTAAGGAGAGAGAATAATAAAAGAATACGAATTAAGAAGTTAGACGATAACGATTGATATTGCATTTAAGTTTTTGAAGATTAAAGTTGCCTGGGAAGTAAGAAGATGAAAAAGATTTCCACAAGCGAGAAGTGCGAGAAAGGAAAATGTTAGCATAGAACTTATGGTTGCATCTCGCCATTTCAGCTGTAAAATGATAAAACCATGCAGCCAATCTAGTACTGCATTTAAATTTATAAATTCTAGGTACCATAGAGCAAAGTTTATTCTTTAATTTTTTTTACTTAAAACCATATTTGTTATTTTTGTCTGTTAATAATTTCATCCCAAACCAAGTAAATAAAGCCACTGAACGCAGGAGGGGGTGCTAATTGTGAAAGAATATGAGAAAATACATTATAAAGGAGAGAGGATAAAAACAATAGGAAGGAAGAAGACAGAATATAAAAATTGACATTGTATTTAAATTTTTGAAGATAAAAGCGAACTCGGAAGTATAAAACCGGAAGAGAGTTCCACAAGCGAGAAGTGTCATAGAAATAAATGTTAGTATCAAAATTACGGTTATATCTAGCCATTTCAGCTGTAAACTGATGAGACCTAGCCGCCAATCTAGTACTGCTCTTAACTGCTTGTATAAGATATTATTATGTAGGACTAATTGAAGGAAAAGAAGTGAAGTGAAAAAAAAGTGTGAAGTGCGATAGAAGAAATTGTTAGCATAGAACTTACGGTTATATCTTAATTCATCCGTAAAATGATGAGTTGGCATAAATTTAGTACAGTGTAACCCGGATATAAGAGACCCGGATATAAGAGAAACCCGGATATAAGAGAGATTTTCTCTGATACCCAAATTAGAGCCTGTGTTAATGTATATATAATAGACCAAGCCCGGATATAAGAGAAACCCGGATATAAGAGACTTCTTCTCCGGTCCCGACAACTCTCTAATATCCGGGTTACACTGTACTGAATATTAATTCATAGAGTCTAGGTACAATAGCGGAAAGTTGGATTTTATCAGGAATCTCTAAATATGTAGCAGGAACACCAAATAGGAAAGCAATGTTCAAAGCAAGGACGAATGGTAAATTTATAAATATGAAAGATGGATCCTGAGGAGAACAATTGTTTAGCACGAAATAGTGAACCAACTTTTTTTAGCTTCAGAGTTAACAGTTCATTCAACATAATCTTTCCACTTCATTCCAGCTGAGAACCGTAGCCAGAGAAGACGAAATGAGTCACTCTGCTTGAGGATAACATTGGTCATGTTGATGGAAGATAAAATGGGTTTTCTCGGAAGATTAAAAGAGAGAAGATTAAAAGATTTCGTATTAAATCATACCAGCCATTCCTTATCCAAGTTAGCAATAAACTGTAGGTCATTTTTGAGATCAGCTGTCAAATTCACCTTATCGAACCGATCACACTTTTCATGTGATGTTTTACGTATATATATATATATATATATATATATATATATATATATATATATATATATATATATATAGGGAGAAAATGATCTTTAAGGCAAATATTGTTAAAATTACAGGCATTTTGCAGATTAATTTTAATGATCTACTTTTCCAATTTACGAATAACTAGCAGTAGAGCCCGGCGTTGCCCGGGGATGTAACATTAAGAGATAGATCAAGTATCGACCATCATAAAGACTGAAAAATAAAATTGACAAAGATTATTGTTTAAGGTTGACGGACACGCATGTCTTAATTAGTTTTGTTTTGTTTTGTTTTGTTTTTTTTTGTTTTTTACGAATTGGTCAAACGCAAACAAAAACATTGTTTTCAATCGTTATGAGTCTACGGATTGAATAGAATTTTATTATAAACGATTCCTTGTAAATGGAATTTTTAAAGCACTCTGAATGTAAAAAAAAGAAAAAAGTGTGCAAGGCAATAAGAAACACTACCTGCCAAAAAAATGTGAAATTTTGTTGAAATCGGTTGAAAAATGTAGGAGATCCGATCCCATATATAAACGAACACAGACACACACACACACAAACAACCTGGGTTTTATAATAAGTATAACTCGATATGAGTTGTCCCCCTTTCATTCTGGCGACATTGGTACCTCTTAATCGTGTTTTCAAATTGATTTCGTGCAAAAACAATTGTGTTTTTCCAATTTTTGGCGCTGTCAGAACCACCGCAAAGTAATTTTACGTAGTCCTGTGAAGTTTTATTGAAATCGGTTGAAAAATGGAGGAAATCCGATCCCATATATAAACGAACAGACACACACACACACACACACACACACACACAACCTGGGTTTTATAATAAGTATGATTCTTTTTCAGATAAAATGAAGTTTCCATCAAAAATTCTCCGAAGATCATTTTGAAAGAAAAATACAAGAAATATGCAACAAGATTTAAATATGTTTAAGCCATCATCAGAGTAGCTACCGACACTTGGTTAGTTTTGTAGAACTAGTGAGTGTTGCGACGTAGGCAAACAGTGTTAGGACGCAAGCGAGGTGTGACGTCTTTTTTACAGGCTTTAAATACAATGTGCGATAGATAAATTATCGCCAGTTTTTATTTTTAATTTCGCGCATGCGTGTTGTTTGTTTTTGATTTTGTCGACTGCACAGTATAGTTGGATCAGCTGGCCACTTTTCTCTTAGAAAAAGATTACCATGACGCAATTCTCTTCGCCAGAAATTTGGAAACGGCATGTTCTAATGCTTGGCATTTGCGCTGGAAGCTCTAACACGTACATTTTAGATTGTTTGGGTGTCAATCTGAAGAGAGTGCAGTTGATTCGGAAAGAGTTGGATAATATATCCAGTCTACATCATGGTGATTGGAGTGATCACTAGTGATGGCGACACTATGCCTCCATTCAACTTCCCACAGGGCCACAGACTCAACACATCATGTGCCTCAAGGAGGTAGTGCTGTTCTGGGGCAGGCGTTTGGCTGCTGGGAGACCCTATGTATGACAACAGGACTTTGCACCATGCAACACAAGCAGGAGAACGCAATCATAACTGTCAAACAATCTCTTCGACCTCATCACCCCTTACATCTGACTCCCCAGACGGCAACCACCTTGATTATTATGTGTCCGGCGTAGAGAGACCAACAAAACTACTTGCGACACTAAAGATGAACTGAAGGCAAGGATTACGGCAGCATTCACAAACTTAAACAAGGAGACCTTCCAGAAGAGTTGCAAGAGATTCCCTAGTCGGCTAGTGGCCGTGGTTGAAGCCAATATCGATTTAGTATTTCAAGATATTTTTGTGTAATTTTGAGAATAGATCTTTTAATGAAATATCGGTGTTATTTTCATTTTGGCGCAATTTAGACGACAATTTGTCCATCGCATCCTGTATGAATGCGTGCATGTTTTTCATATAAAAAAATAGTTGATAGAAAGACTCGGTTAAAAGAGACGGGGAGTATGGAGATCAAGCGACAACAAGGAGTACCATAGAAATAACTTAAGATCCTCAATGAGATATGAAATGCAAACAACTTTATTAAAGAAAAATAAATTCTACTAAATATTAAGGATGAACATATTTGAATAGTTTTTGAGCCCTGAAAAGGTAATAAATTCCTTGACAAATAACTTATTTCTCTAAAATAAGGATCAATGGTAGTTGTGGGGAAAGGGTCAATTACACAAAGAATATCAATCAAATAACAAGATATCACAAGATAAATGCGAACGTATACAAAACAATGCAAATTACAAGGAAGAAGGTCCAGTAAATGGTGTTAAACCCGGTTAAAGTGGCATATTTACCTTGAGCTATAAAATATGAACGTTATTAATATTTCTTTTGATTTGATGTGAGAAGGCAGGGACATATTCTTTTACGAATTTCGACGTTCGTGACAAAATCTGTTCGTGCTTTATGAGTCTTCAATGTAAAGCGTTGTTTTTTCGAACAGTGCTTCTTCTCTGTCGTAGAGACGGCCATATTGTTACAATAGTCGAGGTGAAAATGGAACATAATTCTCTCGTGAAAACGAGGTGAAAATGGAACATAATTCTTTCGTGACAACGACAATTTGGTTGTCAAGGCTCCGTTGAGGATTCAGTTTCTTTCAGTCTCCGTTCGATCAGGAATTCAGATGCTTCTAAAAGCATATGAAATCCTGATCTCTGTCGTAGAGACGGCTATATTGTTACACTAGTCGATGTGAAAATGGAACATAATTCTGTCGTGAAAACGACAATTTGGTTGTCAAGGCTCCGTTGAGGATTCAGTTTCTTTCAGTCTCCGTTCGATCAGGAATTCAGATGCTTCTAAAAGCATCGCGTCTCTCTCTCCTCTCTTGTCGTGTCTCCCACTGATGGCGATGGTCGTATTCCAGGGACATTTACAACCAAAGGTCAGCTCCGATTTCTTCGAAAATAATTTGGTGGTCAACACAAGGATTTCAGATTCAGAATTGTCATTGGTTAAAGAATCGCGTTTATCAAAACAATTTATTGTAGTAGAACCCCCCCCCAAAAAAAAACAGTTCTGCTTTTCTTTTATTTTCCTTCGCCATTAAGGTGACCCCCCTCCCGACTACACCTTCAAAAGAGATTTGCATGTAGGCTGTTAAGGGTTCAGTAAATTATTTTATTATCCACTTCCCTTTCCCCAAACTAACCGAAATTTACTCAGAGTGAAGAAAATAATTTTTAGCATTTACTTGTTGCATCAGTTAGTTTGGAGCTTAAAGATCAAAGCACTACTCATTTGACACTAGAAAGATTGACTTTACAGCATAATCTTCTATTTTGTTAATGCACTCAATCCAGTTGTTAATTACGCGGACTCGCACATATCTCTTTCTACATACTTTACTTTTCTATCCAATTTTCATCCAATTTTTCAGCTTCTGCTCACTTCAGTCGGTAAGTAATTTTAATTTAACGAAGCACAAATTAATTTTAGATCTTCAACACACACAACTCAATGAATTCCGTAAAGAAATGCATCTTCCGGCAATAAATAAACAATTAAAAGACTGGTAGAGTCTAACAAATGACGCCTCTCATGTTTGAAAACAAAAAATGGACATATTCGGCGTCTTTCATTATTGTATAAAACTGAGACAAATCTGTACAATAAAATTAATTCAAGAAATGTATGGTCAGTGTGATGTCAAGAAACTGAACATGACTTGTTAAAAATGACTTGTTAAAAACAAAAAAAATACAACACTGCAAAGAGGGTGTGCCACTAGCACGCAAAGGGTTACAGAGAGTGAGTGTAAGCTTAAAGTGGGTATTTGATGAAAAGATAAAGAGGACAGGGATCAAGATCAAAACATTGAATAAGTCGATTGACATTACATTTGAATCTCTGAAGTTTATAGCTATCAGGGAAGCAAGTAAGAAGAACGGACTTGAACTGTCGGGAAGCTGTTGGAGTAGAAGAGGTGGTTACATTTAACTGTTTCGACAGTGTTAGACCGATATGCCAACCTAGTTGCACGCTTAAATCCATGCAGTTGGGGTAAAGTTAACCTGGCCTCTGGTCACGAAAACGACCTCCAATCTGTGGCAGGAAATGCCTTATGACTTTTAATGCATCCAAAACGAAACTGAGGTCATTTACCCACCGTAGAGAAACTTTCCTGCCTCCTAACATCATGGTGGATGCTCATCTCAGCGGGAGTGCCTGACTGCACCTTTTTTGTCTCACATTTTCCACTGACTTGAGGTAGAACAATTACATTGAAGCAATAGATGCATCTTCCGCAAGGAAAGTTGGTTCTCTGTGTTGCGCCAGAAGGTTTTTTTTCTCGTCTGAGCCCATCCTACACATCTAGAAATTTACCATTCTTCCAGGCATGGAATACTGTTGCCATATATGGTCTGGTGCTCCCGCTGTTCATCTTGAGGATCTCGACAAAATCCAAAGACGCATATGCATTGTGATCGGTCCTGACTTGAGGTTTCAATTCCAGTCACTTTCTCATCGACGTAATGTGGCTTCGATCTGTCTTTTCTATAAATATTTTAATGGCGTCTACTTTGACGAGCTATTTCCACTGGTGTCTCGACTTCATGGATTTAAACGTGTTACTATGTTGGCATCTCGCTTCCACCTTTTTATTGTTGAAAAAGTTAAATTTCACCGTCTCTTCTAGTCCAACAGATTCTTCATTCGCACTTCCCGACAGTGGAACTCTCTTCCACTTACTTGCTTTGCTGATAACTATAATCTTCAAAAATTTAAATGTTATGTCAATCGACATTTTCTGTTGCCCTGATCTTCGTTTTTCCCTAAACTCTTTTCACTTACTTGTACTATCTGTACTCCCTTGTGTATTAGTAGCACTACCGCCTCGCTTGGGGTGAAGTGCTTTAAAAAGGAAATACTGAATTTCCTATTAAATGACGTAAAATAGAAAAAAATTCCTAGCTCAAGAACGCCTTTTCTACTCTTAATGAAATTTCGAACTGAACTCAGGTGTCAATATATTCCTAAGTAGGCTATTATCTATCGTTTAAGCTGTATCGCTTGACCAATTAAACAGACTAGATTAGGGTTTTAGTATTATAAAGACAAGACCCATTTTTTTCTGATAAACGGGAACTGATCAAAAATCTTTTTTCTTTAAAAAAAAAATCCTGTCATTTTAACTATGGGAAATGCTATCCTTTAATCATTTTCTTTTTAATGATTATTTTTCATTTGAAAACATATTATCCGAGTTTCTTGTTAAATAATTCCTTTGTGTGTATATTGAACTTTTCAAAACATTCAAGTTGTCCCAGTGTAAGAAATGTCATCTGTAATCATTGAGAGATTGACACGGACATACAAAAATCAGACGGATTTTTTTAAAGGTCACTTTTATCTTATCAAACACAACATATTTCCAATGACCTTTGCGCAATTTGATTTTATTTATAATGAGTATGTTTGCGCATCAGGAAAGGTTCGAATGACACGAGGAAAGGCTTGTGAACGTCCGGATAGAACGCCGCGACGATTGATAAGCCCGACTTGCTATCTGAATTCTCCAGTCAAGAAGATGACCACTTCGCACACAGAAGGTATATTCTGGAATGATCTCTTCGAAAGAATAAGATGGTCATTTAAAAATAGATAAATAATGCAGAATATTATACAAAAACGTTTACCTATGTCAGCAATAGCTTAAATCTCAGAATGAGATGAGTAAATAGGATACTATTTAAATTAAGTGGTCCACTGGTAAAAAAAAAAAAAAAAAAAAAAATGAAGGAAAATGCTTTTGGGGAATATTTCTGTAGATTAGGATTCATTCGACACTCCTCTCCCGACAACATTTGTCAGATTCGAAAAATATTGTATTTATTTTAGATTGGACATCCTGTTTATAACATAAATAAAGTGTCAAATCAATCCCTGGTTTCGTTTTTTTTTTTTTTGTGGCGGGGGGATTTTGTTTAGCGGCATATCAACTTCTCTACTGAAATCTGAATATTTTCTACGCAATTTGTTTGAGATAATAATCGTTTTAGTGATATAAGTTTTACTAATTAACCCATAGCTGGGGAGAGAACAGGTGTATTCATACGTTTCCCAAGGGCATTGCACATAAGTGAATATAACGAACCCAACTGGAAATGGAACTCGGTTTTTCCGATTAACATTTCCGAGCCATTATCCGTTACACCACCTGCACATCCAGTCTTACAGCATCTGACATTACGAAGCGGTCACCCATGTAGGTGCTGACCAGGCTCGACATTGCTTAACTTCGGTGATCGGACGGGAACTAGTGTTTCAACGCGATGTGGCCGTAAGCTCTCTGATTTCTTTTGGAATTAATCAAGACTTTATTTTTATTAAAAAAATGTCAAGTTTTAATCTGTGTTTACGTTATTGATAAGGACGTGCGATTGAAGTTATTTTCCCAGTTCATATTGTACATAATTGGACACATCGTTATGGTTTTATGATTAGCAAGCTTTCCTCGCGAGAACAATTACGATCTAAGCAAATAGTCAGGTTTTTTTTTTTAAAGCGGTATCACCCCAAGCAAGGCAGTGAAGTCACTAAAACACAATGGGTTACAGGATGTGGAAGAATTTGAAACAGAAACATTAACACAGAGTGGAAAGAGAAAAGAGTAATCAAGAGGACAGTAGATAGCGATTGACATTCATTTAAATTTTTGCAGATTAAAGTTGTTTAGAGAATATTGAACCAGAAGGGGGTTCCACAGGCGAGAAGTGAGATAAAAGAAACTGTCAGCATAGAACTTACTGCTACATCTAGCAAGCTCAACTGTCAATTGATGAGATCTCGAAGCCAGTCAATACTTAAATCCAGAGCTCATCTGAACATTATCATGAAAGTATTTACAGAAAAGACACAATCAACCTTACAGTGATGGAAATATGACCGAATCAGGGTCAATAATTTTGCTAATCGTTCTTTTGACCTTATCAAGGAGCTCAAGTTAAACAACAAGGTCACCGGACCATATGTGACAGCAATATTCTAAGCATGGACGAATAGATATGTCAAATAGTTTCTAGAGAGAAAAATTTGTCCCGCACGACACAGTGAACCGGCTTTCTTGGCAGCTGACCTTGAGATGTATTCAATATAGCCTTTCCATTTCATGACAGCTGAGAATGGGAATCCTAGAAGTCACAACAAGTCACTTTCCTAGAGGTTAGCATTAGCCATGCCGAGGAAAAGCAGAGAAGCGTCTTTCAGATGATTAATGGAAAGAAGTTTTTTTAGGCATTAAAATTAACAAGCCATCTTTTGCTTCTGTTAACGATGGACTGACATTCGTAAATATAAACAAAGTTCAGGCAATTCTTCATGAAGTCAGGAAGACAGGCGAGGCTGTAATGGACAGGCCTCACTTCTAAAATGATAAAAATAATTAATCTTTTTTCGATACTGACAAATTAATTTGTTAGAGGTATGTCTAATGAATACTGATCTACAAGAATTGTCAAAATAATTTTGTCTGATACTAGCAGTAGAGCCCGGCGTTGCCCGGGGATATAACAGTAAGAGATAGATCAAGTATCGACCATCATAAAGACTGAAAAATAAAATTGACAACGATTATTGTTTATGGTTGACGGACACGCATGTCTTAATTATTTTTTTTTTTTCTTTTACGAATTGGTTAAACCCAAACTCAGACAAAAACATTGTTTTCAATCGTTATGAGTCTATCGATTGAATAGAATTTTATTATAAACAATTGTCTTGTAAATGGAATTTTTAAAGCATTCTGAAAGTAAAAATTAAGGAAAAAGGGTGCAAGACAATAAGAAACACTACTTGCCAAAAAAAAAGTTATGTTGAAATCGGTTGAAAAATGTAGGAAATCCGATCCCATATATAAACGAACACGCACACACACACACACACACACAACCGGGGTTTTATAAGTATAACTTGATATGAGTTGTCCCCCTTTCATTCTGGCGACAGAATCGTGTTTTATCATGTTTTCAAATTGATTTCGTGCAAAAACAATTGTGTTTTTTTAATTTTTGGCAATGTCACAACCACCACAAGGTAATTTTACGCAGTCTTGTAAAGTTCTGTTGAAATCGGTTGAAAAATGTAGGAAATCCGATCCAATATATAAACGTACAAACACACACACACGCACACAATCTGCGTTTTATAATAAATAAGATTTAGAAATGTATTTCAGATTTGTTTATTGGTTTAGTGTGTTTAACGTCATTTCAACTCATTATGGGTCATGTAATGTGGTAATTAAATTTTTCTTTGAAGCTTTGAAGTAATTAATATATGCTATTCTACTTTCACAATTAACTACATGGTAAATGATACTTTTTTTGTTAACAGGTTTGTGTGGGTATAATTACTAGAGACGGTTATAGGTGTGTTTTATGTTGTCGTTTTGTTGAAGTATTTTGGAATACAGTTTGGTTTTCTTTAAGAAATTCTAGGATATTTTATGGATTAATATCATCAAAGACTTCTTTCAGGTTGGTTGATTTTATTTAGTGCATATCAACCTCCGTGAATTATTCAATACCTAAATCTAAATATTTTGAACGCAATTGCCTTCAACTATAGATAAGATATATGATACGGAACCGTCATGCAGCCTGACGTGCTTTTACCGATTGAGCCACGGAGGAGCGTTTCGGTTAGCAAGGTTGATTTTACTGTTTTTAAACTACAATTCTCCATGATTTTCTCTCGTACATTCATATCTGCTCGATGCGTATCCAAACGTAAAAAATGACGTCACACATTATGAAATGGACAAAGAAAAGAACGTATAAATATTAAAAAAATGTCTTAAAATAATTGATGGACTTTTCTTATTGACTATTATGTGTGGGGCGCAGTTGAGTGAGAACCAACAACACTCCTTGTAAAACCAAAGGAATATGGCACCATTCACCAAGAAATAGGCCGTCCAGAAAAGATGCAGGAGATTTCGAAGTCGTCTGGATTCCTTGGTTGAAGCCAATGCCAATTTTATTGGATAAATTTACTGCTTACTATTTCAAGATAATCTTGTTAAATATTAATGTTAAAATGAGATGTCAGTGTTATCTGCATTTTTCGTAATTTAGATGACAATTTATTCGTCGTATATATATATATATATATATATATATATATATATATATATATATATATATATATATATATATATATATATAGTCATAGTTCGTAGAGACACAGTCCTATGGGGAAAGTGAAATTGAATGAGTTCCACCACGGAATATGTGATCGAGCGGCGGTATATCGAGTTTAATTCGTTCCCTCTCTGTCACCGAGGCCCATTGGTACAATTGGTATAGCATTTACCTCCTATCGTAACTGTTCGGGTTTCAATTCTCGGTAGTGGATGGGCACTGCTGATGAGTCCCAAATATAGGGCGAAACGACCGTTCTGTGCATTCTGTTGATGTTTCCTCTAGACTCGATGAATTACTTAATTATTATTATTTCAAATCCTCCTAATATTATATATATTGATCAATAGGAAGGGAGGAATATTTAATACATGATCGAACATTCTTTTCTTACATAAGGAAAATTTATCGGTCGAGGTAGGTTTTTGTAAATATAGCTGAGAAAATGTTAGCTTAAACTCAGGAAACACCTGTTCCTTACTAATCCCAGGAGGAGGAATACAAAAATCCAAACCTCTGGAAAGATATTTAGCAAAGCTTGATTTGGTGTTTTTGGACCTGATGTCCCCTGGAGCTGAACGGTCAGGCATGTCAGGCGGTTCCGTATAGGATACAGATTCGTTTCCTGTCCGCTGACGCATATTTTATATGAAATTTCTAGAACATTCAAGCTGGTTAATTAAATTAATACTGTTTAATTAAAAACCTGAGCATTTATTCGAGTAAGTGCTTCCATACAAAAACGTATAAACAGAAAATATATTGAAATATTTGTCGGATTTAATCCATTTCATATAATATATGTATTTTTGCTATTGGCTCATCATTTATTTCTTCCTTCTTTCCTTTCTTTTCTTTCTCTCTCTCCCTTCATGTCCCCCCCTCTCTATTTGTTTTTTCCCTTAATTTTTAAAATTTTGTTTATATTTTTTTTCTTTTTTCTTTCTTCCTTTTTTTATCATTAATATTTTTTTCGCTTTTTCTTCGTTCCCCTTTTATTCTCTCTGACATTTTTTCCATTCTCCTTTTTATCCCGGTATATCTGTCTGGATGGATTAATTCCATTTCTTAAAATCTTTCGTTCTGAAGAGATTAATATAACAATATACATGAAATAAATTATAGCCGATATGGATTTTTAAGGTATTTTCTTAATTTACCATTATACACATATGATGTGTGGATTGGGGGGTGGCATCTATCATCAACACATCTGCCATCGCCACCACCAAGACCGATCCTAATGATTTATTTTATCACACAGACAGAATGTCACTTTGGCCAACAGTCGAAAAAATGAGATCAAAGCTCACTAGTAATATAGATAATGAACAATGAAATATTAAAAGAACATAAGGATTTTTTTTTCCTTTAAAAATTGCTTCCTTTAATTTGCCTGAAGATGGTCACGAGACAGGAAACACGTGTAACGAAAATATGAAGAATAAAATATAATATATAAACTAAAACAAATCCATATTAATAACCAAAAACGTTGCGGTGTCTTTTTTTTTTAAATATAGATTTTTCTCTCGTTGGAAGAATTATAATGTTTTCCACACACACACACACACACACACACACACACACACATATATATATATATATATATATATATATATATATATATATTAGTTTGTATGTTCACTGTTTATATTGAAGGCTTTGCTTTGTTCGACGGTAACCTTGCAGTCTCTAATAGCCGTTGACTGAACTGAAATCAGCCTCGTGTCACCGAAACTATTGCATCGATTTCCCGTAAGCAGTAATTATTGATCAAGATTCGCTCCCAATATATACGTACTGTTTAAAAACAAATGTCGCACTGATTCAACTCGGCATTCTGGCAAATTCTCGAAGAATATTGTCGTTTCTTGTGAAGTTCTCCAAGTATTCCGTTGGCTTAAACTTACCGTACTTCTATCGATTCCTTTCTATTCCAAACATTGGTTGCAGACAAAGAGAAAAAGAAGTGTCTGCGGTTTTTTTTTTCAAATAGTTAAATCTGCTCCTTTGTAAATTTAAAACAATAAAAGAAATTATATAAAATCACATTTTTCTGACTTGAAGGTAAAACTGAAATTCTAAGATGTTTTTTTTTCCTTCCCAATGTCAAAACCTTTCTTATTCTGAAGGACTTTATCAAGGCAAAAGAAAGAATTTGTTTTGTTCTACGTGTTTATATACAGGAGTAGTGATGTCAATATTTTATCAAGGCTTTTAAATTTGAGAACTTTCACGAATATTGATCAGGTGGTTGAAAGGTTTGTTTAAACATATGGAGAACCCAAAGCGTCATAATTCAAAGTCTGGTGAGAAAAACGTAAGCTAGTAATATTAAAAAAACAAACATTTTTTAATACATGATTATTGCGCAAATTGTGGTCAGATTGTTATGGTATGAAGTGAATGTATGGGCTGTACTTGAGTTATTGGAGTTAACTGTTTTCTTTTGATTTTTTAACATTTCTCTGGTCATGTATTTCGGCTTGGGAAAGGAGTTATTCTTTCAGGAAAGATGAGATCGATAAGAAACCGCGACTTAGATTTATATTTTGGTGAGATTCTATAATGGCACTCTCGAGAATTTTCCTTCTCTATAAATTACTTTCTCTTTTGATCAGTGTGGCATTTTTAGATGAATATTTTGGCTGAATTTAATTCTGTGTATGACTAGTGTATTTGATAAGATGGAAAGATGGACTGAAATTATACGAACGGGAACAAAGAAAATAACTTTAAACAAACAACAATCATTCAAATAAATTTAATTTATCAACACACTTGTTATATATACAGGATCAACACTCCCCCACACATATACACACATCCATACGCATAATGAGACAAAGTAGGAATTTTTTTTTAGAGAAAACGTATTTCGCCTTCGTGTAGTAGGTGCCGTATTCAGGTCGAAATGAAAAGCAAAACTGAGTTTAAGGAAAGTGTGTTGGAAATTTGGTGGAAGGGGTACTGTTTAAAATGTTACCACAATGTTACCACAATGGAGGTTGGAAATGTAATAGTAAACTTTATAACATCAATAAAATACAATACTCGCCAGCGGCGTGAAATAGGTAAACCACTGCTAATGCTGGACTACTAACACAGCATATGACCCCCACTTACAATAGCGGCCAACGTATTTATGACGAGTGGGACATGCCCATTAGTGCTCATAGGTACGGTTTATAACAAGTGCTATATAACCGTCTTTCTTCTTTCCTATTGAAGACAATACGTCTACTGGAATTTAAATTTGTCCACTCTGCGTAGACACTATATTATACTAATTTTCTCATCCCTAATTCCTCAATATGTGGCTTAGAAAACTTTTACCGTCTTTTTCTGATGTTAAGTCAAAATTTCCTTTTAGTTCTCATATTTTCTAAAAATTCGTCACTGTTCACATGTTCAGTCTACGGTATTCTCAACATCCTCCTGTAGAAGCACATTTCTGTTGCTGCTGGTCTCTATCTCATATCCATCATATAGGAAAACTGATGTTACATTTCTGTATTCTTTTCTTTGATTCTAACGAGATTTTTCTGTTTCTTCATACTTTGCGTAGGTTTTGGAAGGCATCGTTCGTTATCCCAGTGCGCCTTCGGATTTCGGTGTCGCACTTCCCGTCCTCTGTTAAAACGCTTCCTAAATATTTAAATTTTTGGACATTTTTTGATTTCGGCATCTTTCAATTTGCAATTCGTATGCTGTGCTGTTCCTCTTGCCGACAAACTTGTAGATTCTGTCTTTTTGAAATTTGATGTTTAGTCTTTTGCACTCATTTTCCTTTGCTTCCTTATGTAGGAGTTCCTGTATTTTCGTTTTGTGCTATAATCAATGTGTTATCTGCATATAAAGGCTGTTCCAATAACTTGGACCGATTTTAAATTTGAATTAACTTTAAGCGTCTAATGATTTTTTTTCTTTTTCTTTCAGATTTAACAACTTAAGTCTTTAGCAATTTCAACCATGGAAAGATTAACAATCAAACAACGTGTTAAATTTCTCGAAGCCTATTACGAAAATGGAATTTCAAACAGAATTTGAATGAGAAGTTCCCAGGTTGCATCATTTCTCGAAACAGCGAAGGCAATTGGCCACCACGATTTCTTCCTTTGAGGTCATCTCAAAAGTAAGGTCTATGTCAACAAGTCAACAAGAATTCGACAAACTGAAGGATGAGATTATAAGCCATATTGGTGAGATCGAGGAGCAAATATGCAAAGACGTCATGTTGGAGGCGGACATTTGGGCGATATTATTTTTCACATATAATTGCCATGATTTAAATAACATGATCCAATAGAGAAATAAATAGAGAAATAAATAAATTTTCACCATTAATACTAATTTATTTACTGCTGACCTTGATCCGTCTTAATGAAACACCCTTTATAATGTTGTTAAGATAATCGCCGCCAATAAGCAATCATTGTAGGAATTATAATTCTCGCACAATCTCCTCACTACAAAGGTTGAATAAATCCGGTGAGAAGATGCACCCTTGTCTTAGTATTTATCGATCCACCCACGAGGATTGAATATGGCACAAGGCTGATTTAATGTGGGTATCTCCGAGCCCGTAGGCTCGGCCAAAAATATAGCCTTTGAACCCGCCTAGACGGGTTCAGGCCCTGTCTACCTCCCCGGACGAAACCTTGCCCTTCGGCAAAGCTTCGTCCGGGTTCCTCTCTGCTAACGCAGAGAGTTCGACAGACGTCACTCACAGTCAAAGACTGTATCACGACTCAGATGGACTCGGAGGTCTTACCCTCTCTGTCTATCTGTCTTCTGATGCACCCTTGTCTTACAACCCTTTCTATTTTTGTATATTTACTATTTACTGAATTCTCTTTCTATTCGTATCTAGGCGGTTTGCTCACAATATAAGTTCTGAATTATTCTAATATCCTTTCCCCAATATATAAGACTTACCTAATATTTTCAAGAGTTCTTTGCGACGTACTTTAACTTATGCATTTGCAAAATTTATAAAACATAGATTACTAACAGAATAAACCTATTTTAATATTCCAATATCATTGTTCTTGAATATATCAAATTACCCAAACAAGCAAATACCAAGTTACCGGCAGATGAATATTGTGTGATAAAAACAATCATATTATGATAGAACGTCTGGGGTATAGGTCAGTTAAATGAGTTATATCGCTATAATGATATATCAACAAAGTCCGATAAGTATACAAGACGAGACGGTTGTGACACAAAATGATTGTTTATTCAATGCTGATCTACCTGACAATAATGGCAGTTGAATCAAGAGTATATAGTTTTGCGTCTTTCTTCTTCGACCATCCACTTTGTGAGGGATTTTTTTAAAATCTCCCATCGAAGTTCGAACGTTTATATAATTGCCTCTAACCTGGAAATCTTGAATCTGTATCTCCTAAGTTCGTATGGTTTATTTCTATTGTTTATATTGGCGCTTCCATTCTTTGAGACTTGGTTCTGCATCGTTTGTATTGAACTGATGGACATGATCACCCCTCTAGACTTTGACTTTCTGAGTCGGCCCCGAATATAAAAAAATACCTTACTATGCGTCTATATCTGAGATGAAGTATTATGTACACTATTTACATTATTCGCACCATTGTCCCCATCTTTGTGGCCATATTTACCACAACCTTTCGGCCGGTTGGAATGTCGAACTGAAACTATATTTCGCTCAGTGGGGTAGACTGTTCTAGTTCCACGTGCCATGTTTAATGGATGTCTGTTATCAATCGATCGAAACGTCGTGGATATGACATTAAAGATGAAGACAACATTCCGAACAATGTCAACACTGTTAAATGGTTACAGTACTTCATCTCACTATTTACATTATTCGGACTATTGTCCTCATCTTTGTTGCCATATTTATCACAATCTTTCGGCCGTTGTACGTTCCGGCCTTCTTCAGGTGGTTGGAATGTCGAACTGAATCCTTTATTTCGCTCGCTGGGGTAGACTGATCTACTTCCACGTGCAAGGTCTAATGTATGTCGATCATCAGTTATCTCCTGTTAATTCACCTCTCCAAGTTCTCCACCGCCTTAACCAGGTATTGAACTCACACTCTTTGGGTCCTGTCACTGGATCTAACCAACAC
This sequence comes from Acanthosepion pharaonis, assembly GCA_903632075.3. Classification (NCBI taxonomy): domain Eukaryota; kingdom Metazoa; phylum Mollusca; class Cephalopoda; order Sepiida; family Sepiidae; genus Acanthosepion; species Acanthosepion pharaonis. The sequence continues at coordinate 1,417,370 of CAHIKZ030004230.1, forward strand.
TTTTATCCACTATGCCATGTGTCCTCAAGGAGACGTGGCACAGTGGACATTCCAACCAACTGAAGAAGGCCGGAGCGTACAACGGCCGAAACGTTGTAATAAATATAGCGACAAAGATGAGGACAATAGTCCGAATAATGTAAATAGTATACCTTGCTATGTCTTTTGAACTTACCTTCTAGATTAACCCTCTGGATGACTAAGTCTTCGACCTTCTGAATTGACACCGAATATAAAACTTTGTTATCTCTTTGGGCGAATATAAAACTTACGTTGCTATCTCTTTTGAACTTACCTTCTAGATAAAACCTCGAGACTTCTAGTTCTTTCGCTTTCCGAGTTGACACCGGATATAAAACTTCCTTTAGTATCCCTTTTGAACTCAACATTTAGATAAACTTTTGTGACTCAATAAACACACGTTTGACACTTTTGTGATGTCAACGAATACTCGTTGTCACTTTCGAAAGGCTCCTTGTAGTAGAGACTTTGTAATCGCAAATTACAACTATAGTACGCCGTTGAACAATGCTGGTGTCAGACGCCTTCTAATAATCTCGCATTAATAGTAATTGCTCGATAATATTCTCTCGAAGAGTAATCCGTATAGTGATCCCAATAGAGAAATAGTATAGTGAATAGAGTAAAGAATAGAGATCCGAATAGTAATAGAGGACAGAATAGCAATAACGTTCCGTATAGTATAGAGGATAGACTAGAACTTGCAATCGTTTAGACATCACGCCAACTTCTACTTATGCGTTTCCTCTATAGTCATATGGTTTACTTAATTCAATAATGGGATCGCCTGTGTTTACTCACTGACTATCTAGGTTCAAACTCAAGTGTCAGCAGCAACACTTTATTCCTATATAACATCAACCCTCTTGGTTTTTAGTTCTTTCCCTTTCTGAATTGACAACGAATATAAATCTTATTCTTGTACCTCGTTGAACGAATCCAATATATATTTGCTTAATCACGGATCAACTCTTCTTAGATTAAATTTTCTGATGGACATTTCTTGTTACGACAGCATTATTTTAGATAATTTTGTAGTTCATTCTCAGTATCATTTAAGTATTTTGAACTGTTTTTCTCATCGTGATTGTCACATATGCTTCGCTTCGGCTAAATACTCTCTGGTCATTATCCGACTTAAATAAGTTTTCTGTTGATTATTATTATTAATTATCTGATATAATTATTAATTAATAATAAACATTATCAAATATAAATCAATAATAGGCATATTTCTTGCTGAAAAGTTGGATGATAGTTACATATATTTTGTCACAGGATCAGAATCTACCCAGTAGACAGACGAAACATTACTCTAGAACAGGCGCATATTTAAGTATTTATTTTTACATGGGCGTACGTTAATTGCTTAGTCTAGAAACCGTGCACACGGGTAAAAAAAGCAGGCAGAGTAATCCTCCTTTTAACCGGAATAACAGAATTTATTTACCACTCCACCAATTTAACACAATATGGCTGTGTGGAAACTTCATCGGTAGATGCAGGTAGAAGGAAAATTTGGTTATTTTACTCGACCTTGGTTTTTGGTCCGGCACGGTTATCAGAAAATAGCCTTTAACTTATTCCTCTTAGTGATATAGGAGCATATTGCCTGGAAGGGATGACCCCGCCTAGAAGTTACTATTATGCTTTATTGGCAGCAGCACGAATATGCTGTAACAGGGAAAGGGTCGGCTAGAATAGGACGCAAAACATAATTACGATGATAATGATCTTCGATATTTACTTGATAATTTACTTGATAATTACAGTTTTCTCGGTAAAGGCTCCCACTTTGATGTACGAAGTGCCATAAGGGTTTTTAGATAGGAGTCATTCTATAATGCAAATGCGTACCATAGTTATCTACGCAGAAGTATTTCTTTTTAATATCGCCTTTTAACAGCTATGCTTTATTTACGATGACTGAGAAATTCGAAAATCTTCCCTATGCCAAATTTTGCGTGAAGTGCGGCAAATCTTTTTCCGAGAATCCCGAAATACTTAGTCGTTCTCTCAATCGAAGGGAAATTGTTTTTAATAAACCGCCGCACTTTAAGGTCGGGTGATTGTCGGTTAAGAATGGTACGCAACAAGCAGCAAAAAAGACGATAAGAAAAAAGAGAAAAACTGGTAAACTCAAATAAGAGAGCCGTCACCGTATATTTTATTAAGTCTTCCTCTCTCTCTCTCTTTCTCTCTCTCTTTCTCTCTCTCTTTCTCTCTCACACACACACACTCTCACTCTCCTCTCCTCTCCTCTCTCACACACCACCCTCCCCACCCCCCTCACTCTCTCTCACACACACACACATTCTCACTCTCCTCCCTCTCTCTCTCTCTCACACACACTCTCACTCTTTCTCTTTCTCTCTCTCACACACACACACTCTCACTCTCACTCTCCTCTCTCTCTCTCACACACACACACAGACACTCTCACTCTCCTCTCTCTCACACACACACTCTCACTCTTTCTCTTTCTCTCTCTATCACACACTCTCACTCACTCTCTCTCACTCTCTCTCTCTCTTTCTCTCTCTCTCTCATATATCTCTCATATATCAAGCACGGAGACAGTTGGGATATCAATATTATGGACTTTTCTGG